>CM052448.1:8223187-8319811 GCA_028533085.1 Varecia variegata | reverse complement strand
AACTGGTCCCAGAATGGTGAGGGTCGTTGGCCGGATGCGGTGGCTACACCTGTGATCCTAGCACTCTGGGAGGCCGAGGCAGGAGGATCGCTTGAGCTCAGGAGTTCGAGACTGGCCTGAGCAAGAGCGAGACCCCGTCTCTACTAAACAGAGAAAAAATTAGCCAGGTGTGGTGATGCACGCACTTGTAGTCCCAGCTACTCGGGAGGCTGAGGCAGGAGGATCGCTTAAGCCCAGGAGTTGGAGGTTGCTGTGAGCTAGGCTGACGCCACGGCACTCTACACCGGGCGACAGAAGTGAGACTCTGTCTCAAAAAAAAAAAAAAAAAAAAAAAAAAGAATGGTGAGGGTTGTCCTCTAGCTACGGGGTGCAGGGGCTGCTGTTGGGAGTGAAGGTTCCCTGAGACCTCACGGGCATGAACACAGAGGGCACCGGCCAACCACCACCATGGAGACACTGGGGACAGCGTCTCCACTCCGTTTCTGCCACCCACTTACTTGGCGGGGATTTACTAGCAGGGTGGCCCTAAATGAGTCACTGGCCTCTCTGCCTTCCTTTTTCCATATACAGGCCCCAGCAGCTAGGACTGGAGCTGCCGAGGACAGTGGACGCCACCTGCCCTCCCTTGCCCGTGTGTACTCTGACCCGGCTGGTGCTCAGGGCAGGTAAGCAGCAGGGCCCTCGCCCCTGCCAGTCTCAACTCATAGGCAGAGGGGCGAGGAGAAACGGGACCCCCAGCTCGGGTGCCTCTCCCTCCTGGTGCTCAGGATGCCCAAACACAGCTCATGCAATATGGCATCTGTGTGCAGCGAGGGCTGCCAGAAATGAGGCCACCTGGGAGGGGACGGGGGCCCTCGAGTGGTAGCTTAGACTCAGCACAGAAGCCGGGGCCAGAGAGGGGTGAGGGCTCCGGGCACACGCGCAGTCCCTGAGCCGGCCACCTTGGCACTGAAGTGCTTGTGTGCAGTGCACCCGAGGGCCCGGGCAGCCTTGCTGGTGGCACCTGCTAGTAGCATGGCACGAAGAGGGAGGCAGCAGTGCTGTCTGGGATAGCACGCAGACCTCTTCCCCAGCAGGGAGCTGGTGAACCGGTGATGACAGCCTCGTCCTGCAAGAGCATCAGGCTTGAGCTGGAAGTCCCAGCGTGGCTAGCCACAACGGGAGGGACATCGGTGCCCTGTCCAGCTCCACAGATGGTGGCAGCAGTAGAATGGCCTTGGCTGCACCCTCTGCAGCAGCCACGGCGGTTCCAAACACTTGACGCCAAACCCACTAGCGGTTTAGGGTGGCTGAGGCCAGCAGAAGTGGAGGAGCAAATGTGCTGGCAGAGTCAGGCCTTGTGGGACAATCTCATGGGGCACTTATGCTTCCAGGTCCCCTGAAGGCAGGCACACAGCCCCCAGGCCATTCACCACCACAGTCAAGCGCTGAGACTCTTGGAGTCTGACATCCTGGGTTCAAATCCTGGCTCTGCCACAACTTCGGGCATCACGAATTAATCTAGGCGAGGCTGCTGTATTAACTACACCTTACCTTTCCTAGAAATTGATCTCTTGCTCATGTAATAGCACCGGCTGGCGTTGCAGGTGGCAGGGCGGTTGTCTCCACTTGGGAGAACGCTGGCGCTTTCTATCTGGAGGCCCCACTGTACCCTAGGGCCTGCTGACTTCCATATCCAGCAGGTGGAAGAGGAAGGAGAGTACCGAGGAGGTAGACCCACGGGTGCCACTGGAGAGAACCTAGTCACACGACCACACAAATGCAGGGACGCTGGGAAATATCGTCCAGTTACGTGCTTGACTCCTGACCTACTTTTACAGAGGATGGAGAAAATGGATTTCAGTGGCTACCTATCAGCATCTCCCGCAGGTGAATTCACATCTCTGAGGTTCCGTCTCCTCTGCTCTAAAATGGGAATAACAGTCCTTCCTCGTATACAGTGTCAGCACCGTGCCTGGCCGATGGTAACACCCTTGACACATTGGTACCCAGTGTTATTGGGTCCCTGCAGCCCCCCTTGGAGTTCTTGGATATATTTGGGGAGGAAAACCACGAACAAGGCTGGACTTCCTGGCAGCCAAACAGATGGGGTTTGGGTACACGGATGTTTGGGGTGCTGAGATGTGACCATGCTTGGATTCCATCTGGGGAAACCCAAGCCTCTGCAGTTATGCAACTTTCTCAGAATTCGGTCCGGCCTTCTCCACGCTCAACGTGGACGCTGAGTCGGCGCTATGTTGCCGGCCGCAGAAAACTGCCCGTCATTTCCTGCTTCCTAGAGCTGGAGTGAGATGACCAGCTAGCCCGGGGCTGCGTGGACGTTGCCAAGGCACCTTGAAGACTGAATTGTCTTTGCTCACACTCACTTGGTCTTCAGACCTCTAAGACAGGGCATTCATAATTCATAGTTTTAGTTTAGTTCACTTTTGGAAAAACCCAACCAGACAGTGGAAACCTTGAGAAAGGCCCCTCCCTGCATTGGATGGGTCCCGGCACGGCCACTTCTGCCGGAGGGGCTGTGTCAAGACCCTCCCTGTGCGTCCTCCACGACCCAGCTCACAGGAGTCACCAACACTCTTCTGAAGGACATGAGGCCTCATTCTCCACATGGGAAGCTGGAGCCCAGAGAAGGGAAGGGACTGGCTGAGGCTACCCAGCTGGGTGACACCATCTCTCCTCTGTCCTCTTGTGCCCCTCCCTACAATCTGTCCTCCAGACGCACACAAAGTGAGATTGTTGTCCGACAGCAACTGGATCCTGGGAGCTCCTGCTCAAAACGGGCTTAGCCCTGCCCGCACAATCGGATCTCAGCTGTACGTGGCGTGGCCCTGGAGACTGCTCCCGTTTCAGCTCCTGCCACCCCTCCCCCACCCTCCCCAGCTCCAGCCACACTCCCCACTGCTCTTGGTGGCTGTACTTGGAACGCACCAAGCTCGCTGTTGCCTAGGGGACTTTGCCCTTGGCATCTCCTTTGGCTGGCATCCCCTGGCACGCTTGTCACGTGGCCAGCTCTTTCATATCCTTCAGGTGGCAGCTCAGATGTCATTTCCCGGAGCACCAACAGTCAGGGCCCCACCAGGACCATTCTGGTACCTGCCAACACCTTGCACTCTTTGCCTGGAAACTGTTTCCATTCTCCGGAAGCCGCTGGGCCCAGCTGCAGAGTCCACAGGGGCCGGGGTGGTACAGCCCCCGGAAGCTTCCCCCAACCAATGACTTTCAGGACTTGATGTCTGAACACGCAGTCCCCTCGCCCTCAGGTGGGTGACTCTGAGGCTCGTGTTTGATACAGTCTCCAGGGGTCCTGGCAAGACTGAGCCCAGATGCCCACAGAGGTGACCTGCTCAGTCACACCTCCGAATTAGCCCTTCCCTGCGCTGCCTCACATCCCGTCCCGCCAGCACCTCCTGCACCCCCCACATCTGCGGTCCCCAAACCCCAGTCCATGGCCTGTTAGGAACTGGGCCTCTCCCCTACCCCCACAACCCCACCCCACCCCGTTCCATGGACAAGTTGTCTTCCATGAAACTTAGGAGGTGAGCATTGGGCGAGCGAGTGAAGCTTCATCTGTGTTTACAGCCGCTCCCCATGGCTCACATCACTGCCTGAGCTCCGCCTCCCCCTACCACCATCCGTGGAAAAATTGTCTTCCATGAAACCTGTCCCTGGTGCCAAAAAGGTTGGGGACCACTGCCCTACATCCCTGCCCGATTCTGGGACGATTCACACCAAACACAACCTCGGAGGCCTTCCCTGCCCTGTAGTGGGTCGAACTGTGGCCCCCAAATAGATATGTACACACCCTAAACCCTGCAACCTGGGAATTCGACCTTATTTGGAAAAAGAATCTTTGCAGATATAATTAAGGATATTGGGGTGGGATCACCCTGATTTATTAAGAGGCTCACGGGTGCTGGTGTTCTTAGAAGGTTCTTGCAGAGAGAGGGGACAAAGCCACGTGGAGACACAGAGAGACACAGAGGAAAAGGCCGTGCGATGACGGAGGCAGGGACAGGAGTGACACTGCCACAAGCCAAGGACCACCGAGGGTTTCCAGAAGCCACCGGAAGCCAGGAGAGAGACATGGAACCAACTCTGCCAACGCCCTGCTTTTGGACTCTGCCCTCCAGAGCTGTGAGAGAATAAATTTCTACCGTTCTAAGCCTCCCACTTCCTGGCGATTCCTTGCAGCAGCCTAGGGGCCGAGCACCGTGTCCAAGTTGCTCCACACCCACACGCCCCAGTCATAATCATCCCAGCGAGTTCCTTCCTCGTCTGTCATCTGGAAGTATCCAGATGGCTTCTTTGTTTACTGTCTGTTTCCCCCACTCAAATGTAAGTTCCTTGACTGTGCCCTGTGCCCCTCCCCGTGTCCCCAGCCCCGGGACAGCACCTGACCCATAGTGGGCCCCTATGCGTAACTGTCCTTCCCCACTCCGCCTCAGCTCAGCTCCCGCAGGAACTAGCAGGGTAAGATCTTTCCCCAACTAGCCCTGGGCCCGGCCTCATCCTCACCAAGGAGGAGTTCTCAGCCTGGGCTGCACACGAGAGTCCCCTAGAAAGTCCCCCCCCCAACAAGATCCACATCCCACCCCAACCCCGAGACACCGAGTGAATTGGTCTGAGGCGGGACCCAGGCAGCAGCATCCTGAAAAGCTGCCCGGGAGATGCCGGTGTGCAGTGAGGGCTGAGATCCATCGGTTTAAGGGGTGGGGGGTTGGGGACGACCATGATAGGACCCAAGTTCTAGGGTGACCAACCATCCCAGTGTGCCCGGACGTCTGGGATGCAGGACTTGCGGTGCTAAAATCAGGACGGTCCTGGGCAAACCAGGACGAGCAGGTCACCCTAAGAGTTCCCAAGCCCCCTGGATGACAAGCCAGCCAGCCAGCCACTGCCCCCAGTCCTGGCCACCTCTAGAGGCCAAGTCCCTTGGGATCCCTGCTGCCTTGAGGAGCGGCCCGTGGATGGCTGCTCCAGACTTTGAACGTCAGAATAGAGGGGAAGGGTCACAGACGGACAGCGTGGGGGTGGGGGCCCAGGGCTCAGACAGCTGCTGCTGACGAAGAGTAGTCAGTCCCTCCTGCCCCCCTGCCCCGCCCCCGGCAGGCATGGTTCTAGCCGAGGGAGCTGGATTTCCCCACGTGGGTTGTGGGCACTGCCTACTCATGGTGAGAGTCTTTTGGGGTCAGGCTGGATTTGTTTCCGCCTCAGTATCCCCAACCTCCGCGTGGCACATAGTAGGTGCTCAGTAAACAGAGGTGGAATGAAAAAGGCGTGCAAGAAATTGATAATCATCTCAGCTGGGAACAGCCAAGCTTTTCTCCCCACTCCCCAGCTCCACACACCCAGTGCCTGCCACATTGTCAGACACAACAGATGCTCAAGACATGTTTGTTGATTGAACAGAAGAAAACATAGACAGCTTTTCCAAAGGGGCTTCTTTCTCACTCCAGCCTCTTGTCCATTACCCTGTTGGCATTTGGGGGGAATTCCTCTCACACCATGTGGATTGAGTGTTTATCAACCACATGAATAAAATTAAGTTTTTCTCTGTTCTCCTGTTATATATGGCAAAAACTACTATCTGACTCTAATGTCGTCTTACATTGAAAGACAATTTTTAGGGGGCTCATGGCCCAATCATTGCCTAGGGCTCCTCCCCCAGGTATGACAGTCACTTGGGACAGGATTAAGGTGGGGCAACATCAAGACGGGGGCCTGGGGCCCACCTGTGTCCTTCTTCCCAGATGGGGCAGTTGCTCGAGGCAGCACCAAGGCAAGGCACCCACTTTCATCCCTAGGAGACCCAGAACCCCTCACCATCTCCCCAACAGATCCTCCCCCAAAAAACTATTCCCACCCGCAGCCTGCTCTCAGGATCTGGTTTTAGGGAACCCAAGGGTTGGGCTCCACCTCACCTATATCTCCTGCCTGCATGATTGTCCACATGAGCTTGCGATTCTGAGTCTCCCTGGGCCTGAGAAACAGACAGACTGTCCACGTTTGCCCTGTGGCTGGGTTCATCTGGTGGGCACCGGTGCGTTCTGCAGGTTGGGGTCCTCTGCAGGCCTTCATTCTGATTGGTCCGGTACCCTTTCTAAAGCTGATGCCCGGCTGAATCTCTAGTAACAGCTTTATTGAGATATAATTCCCATACCATACAACTCATCCATTGAAAGTATACAAGTCGATGGCTTTTAGTATATAAACAGAGTGGTCCAACCTTCACCACAATCAGTTTCAGAGCATTTTCATTGGTATTGGTCAAAGATACCTCCTACTCCTTAGCTATTATTCTCCAAGCCTCTCAGCCCCACCCCTAGCCCCAGGCAACCACTGATCTGCTTTCTATCCCTGTGGATTTGCCTATTCTGGAAATTTCTTATAAATGGAATTATACAATATGTGACCTTTTGTGCCTGTCTTCTTTCACTTAGCATAATGTTTTCAAGGTGCACCCATGTGATAGCATAAATGGGTACTTCACTTTTTATTGCCAACTGCTATTCTGTTGCATGGACAGACCACACCCTAGTTATCCATTCATCTGCTCATGGACGTTGGCTTGTTGCCACTTTTTTCGCTCTTGTGAATGATGTTGTTATGGGCATTTGTGTACAAGTTTTGTTCGAACAGATTTTCTTCAGTTCTCTTGAATGTGTGAACTAAAACAAAATCTCAATCCCCCCCAACCAGCTGACTAAATGGACCCCCTCTTCGCCAAGGGGTACCCTAAAACTGAGTTGCTAGCCATGAGAAAGGAGGTCAGACATGCCTCATCATGCCCCTCTCCCTTCTTGGGGACATCCTTTGTAACCCATTGACAGGCCCGAGGCTGCGCAAGACACACCTGCAGGTCCTCAATTTACACAACAAATATATGACCAGTAGCTTGTCTCTGATTATCTTAACTTAAAACATTCCAAGCCTTTAGACAAAGCTTCATTTCTTTAACCAATAGCAAATCAAAGAGCCTTTAAACCCACCTGTAACCTGCAAGCCCCAGCTTCGAGATGCCCTGCCTTTTCGGGCCAAACCAAGGTACGCCTTCCATGTATTGATTTATGACTTTACCTGTAATTCCCGTCTCCCTGAAATCTAGAAAATCAAACTGTAACCCAGCCACAGCGAGTCTACTTGCTCGAGGCTTCTTGGGCGTGGCTCCGGGTCATGGCCCTCAAATCTGGCTCAGAAAAAACCTCTTTAAATTATTTTACAGAGTTTGGCTTCTTTTTCATTGACAGGTGTATATCTAGGAGTAGAACTCCTGGATCCTGTGGTTACTATAAGTACCTTTTGTACCTTTTGAGGAACTGCCAGACTGTTTTCCAAAGCCTTACTAAATGTAAAAAAATGTTTTCTTTACAGAAGCATAACATCCATACAGAGAAGTACAAAATTATAAATGTACAACTTAATGCCTTTTTGCAAACGGAGCAGTCGCATGGAAACAGCACCCAGACCAAGAAACAGTCCTCAGACGCCCCCGTGGGTGCCAGTCCCCTCCCTGCCACACCCCTCAAAGGCAGCCATTGTCCTGCCTTCTATTAATAGTAGCACAGTTTCCATTTCCTTTCTGGATTTTATTTATTTATTTATTTATTTTTGAGACAGAGTCTCACTCTGTTGCCCGGGCTAGAGTGAGTGCCGTGGCATCAGCCTAGCTCACAGCAACCTCAAACTCCTGGGCTTAAGCGATCCTACTGCCTCAGCCTCCTGAGTAGATGGGACTACAGGCATGCGCCACCATGCCCAGCTAATTTTCTATATATATTTTTAGTTGGCCAGATAATTTGTTTCTATTTTTTAGTAGAGACAGGGTCTCACTCTTGCTCAGGCTGGTCTCGAACTCCTGACCTTGAGTGATCCACCGGCCTCGGCCTCCCAGAGTGCTAGGATTACAGGCGTGAGCCACCACGCCCGGCCTCTTTCTGGATTTTAAATATGCTCCTGGAGAGGGCTGGCAGCCCATCGTTCACAGGTGACTCCACGCTCCAGCACAGGGGTCCCCTCAGCCCCCAAGGCTCGGACGACACTTTCCCCCAGGGCTGTTCCTGTCCTTTCTCCATTTCTCTCCATCTGTCATAAGTGGGCCTAACCAGGCAGACTTCAACGAGGAGGCAGCCCTCCACGTCACCCCCAGGAAGCCCTTTCCTCTTTCTGTGCCCCATGGGAGGCGGCAGGAAGGCCAGTGGGGGGTGGACAACCTCAGGCTGAGGACTGGCCGGAAAAGGAGCCCCCCTCCTGGGTCCCAGAATGGGGGAGGCACCCAGCGCAGGGTGGGCTGGGAGGGTGTGGCGCTTCCTCCCCAGAACCCCTGCAGCCTTCCCACCTGCTGGGAGTTTTAGGGGGTTTCTGGAGGTTGCAGAACCAGGGAGGCATTTCTAGAGTCCCTGATTTCAGCGTGACCACACGCAGCCTGAAACCGAAAGCTGGGTTGGGGCTGCTCCCCTCGGATGGGATTTGGGCCCAGGCCAGACACACATCAGATCTTCAACACCACGGCAGGGTGGGAGTGGGGGGTGTGGCCTTCTCAGGAATGCCTTAAAGTGCACCGATGTCACAACTGCTGTTTATGCAGCACGAGGCCCCTGAGGAAGCAGAGTGGGCTGTCCAGCTTCTGGGGCGCTCTAGGGGGGCTCTGCTCCCTTCTCTGTCCTTCCCCACCTGCTGCCTGCACCGGGGCTCACCGCAGGAACCCCAGCAGCCGGCAGGCCCTGGTGGGGGGGGCAGGCAGGGGACTGCAGGCTGGAAGAGAGTGAGCGTGCGGTTTCTCTGCTTCTGCTGCGCCCATCAAAGATAAACAAAGCCCCACACTATACAGCGCTGACGACGGCTGTCATTCAGTAAAGCTATTGCAGCAGGGAAGACTGTCCAGCATGAACCAAGCTCCGCTTCCCCGAAATAAAAGGCTGGGGACTTTTTGAAGGCTGGGATATGCTAAGGGCAAGGCAGTAAGATGCGTCAAGGGGTCCACCTGACCCCTGCATCCGTGTGACTAGGCCACCTGGGTTTGCTAATTGGCCTTTATCTGGAGGGGAAGCAAACTTCCCCTGTCTCTGTGACCCCAGGCACAAACCAGCTGCAGCAGGGCACCCACCAGCCCAAGTCAGGCCCTTGCCTTCCCACAGGAACTGGAACTGGAGCCAGACTTACCTCCCTGAATGCTTGTATTTCAGAGAGACGGTGAGGAAACTGCCTGGAGTGGCAGATTTACATCTCAGGGGGCGGAGGAGGATACATAGTTGCAAGCTTTCTAAAGTAACCGCTCTCAGCTGGGGTTGAGGGGCCTGTCTGCCCATCACCAGGCTTACACTGGAACAAGCAATAATCCTCCTAGCGGCGTGAGCTCTCCGGGCAGGCATTCTAGGTGGGGCTGGGGTCCTCTTAGCAACACAGTCTTAAGCTGCTAGAAGCCATGCTAGAGTCTGGTCAATCTCTTAGTACAAAGTCACGAGATGCCGGGAGTTCTGCAGGCTTCACCTCCCTGAGGCTGCTACAAGCTTCATCCCCAGGTGGCCTCTCTACTCCTCATTGTCACAGTCAGAAGCGAAGGTCTCTGGGCCCCCCGAGTGGTGGAGGCACAAGAGGGTGGGAGCCTGGGGCCTGGATTCAGAGCACAGAGGTGGCCTGATTCAACCTTCCATGCAGGAGGAACCAGCTGCTCTCACAGTAACCGAGACCCCAGGGGCTGTTTGTTGCAGCAGCTGGTGATACTTACCCTAACTAATGCTTGTGGTGTCCCTGCCTGCCAGGAAACCTGCATGGACTATTTATTCATGTGTGTCCTGGTACAGGCCTCTCCCTGCTCCTCCAGCCACATTCTGCAGACACGGATGGCAGCAGAGCCCAACGTGGGCCCGAGTGGAACAACAAAGTTTGCACTCAGCACATTTTCCACCTATCTTTCCCCCACCCTGGTCTCTGAGAAACCAGTGCCCTCAGCTAAAAGGCTGATGTGTTACCCTACCAGAGACATTGTGTCGGTTTAACAGGGAAGGCTCCCAGGGTGCAAACCCAGGGAGAGAACTTTTCCTACGAGCTTGCTCTCTCTTAAAATCACTCCACTTGGGCCAGTGGCTCTAACCCTGGCTGCACATGGAAAGCACTTGCAGACTTTTTAAAAAATAAAAATATGTGAATGCCTCCCTAACACCCAAGATTGTGATTTAATTATTTCTGTCGACTTGGCTTACGCGTGCCCCCAGATGAAAACGGGAGCTCCAAGTGGTCCAGTCTCACGCAAGCGCTGCGATCAAAGAAGCACAGTTGAGCAATCAACAATGAATGTAACTCTAGTCTCTCCTTGCGTCTCTCGGAGGGCATCATCCAAGGAGATCCAGTTGACACAGTCATCCCCGATGCACCCATTGTTGTCACCTGGGAGCTTGTGAGAAATGCAGAATCCCAGTCTCTGCCCCAGACCTACTGACTTAGAACCTGCAATTTTTTTTTTTTTTTTTTTTTGAGACAGAGTCTTGCTTTGTTGCCCGGGCTAGAGTGAGTGCCATGGCATCAGCCTAGCTCACAGCAACCTCAAACTCCTGGGCTCAAGCGATCCTACTGCCTCAGCCTCCCGAGTAGCTGGGACTACAGGCATGCGCCACCATGCCCGGCTAATTTTTTCTATATATATTTTAGTTGGCCAGATAATTTCTTTCTATTTTTAGTAGAGACAGGGGTCTCGCTCTTGCTCAGGCTGGTCTCGAACTCCTGACCTCGAGCAATCCACCCGCCTCGGCCTCCCAAAGTGCTAGGATTATAGGTGTGAGCCACCACGCCCGGCCAGAACCTGCATTTTAATAAGGTCCCTGGGTGACAATATGCTTCCGCCTCTCTGAATCAGTGGGTCTTACCTTGGCTGTTCAATGGAATCACCCAGACGCCTGGGTCCCACCCACAGAGTGTCTGATGCAGTGGTACAAGGTGCCACTCGGGCATCAGACCTTTAAACACTTCCCAGGTGATTCGAATATGCAGCCAAATGCAAGAACCATTGGTCTGAGTCGTGTTTCTCAACACTCGGGACCAAACAATCCTTCGTGGTGGGGCCTGTCCCGTGCACCATGGTTCTTCAGCAGCTCCACCCACCAGGTGCCGGTGGCACCCTCACCCCCAATCGTGTTAACTAAAAATGTCTCTGGACATTGCCAGTGTCCCCTGGGGCACAGAGTCGGCCCCATTGGTAACCACTGTCCTAAATTCTCCACTGAACGCCCCCCCAGCACGAAACCCAATGACTTTCCTGCTTGTTCCCTCTCCCGCTTCTCTCTTAGTTCATTTTAGCTTCTCTGGGGTTTATTTTTCTTGGATCCGCGACAGCAGTGGTTCTCAAAGTGTGTTCCCAGGACCAGTAGCATCAGCGTAACCTGGAAACTTGCTAAAAATGCAGGTTCTCAGCTCCCATCCGGGCCTACCAATGAAGAAAGTCTGGTGTCGGGGTCCCCAGTGGGGGCATGTTAAAAGGCAATAACCCCGTGAGACAGATGTTTTTAGTGCGGCTTCTATTTCCCGGAGGTGGGAATCGAGGTGTCATGGAGTTCGTTGTTCGAGGTCACGCAAATTTGAACCTAGATCGATGTGTTAGTTTCCCAGGGCTGTTGTGACCACAGATTGCCACAGGATGGGTGGCTGATGCCAGAAATTCATTCTCTCACAGCTTGGAGGCCAGAAGTCCAATATCGAGGTGTGGGCAGGGCCACGCTGCCTCTGAAGGCTCGAGGGGAGAATCCTTCCTCACCTCTCCTAGCGGATCTGGTGTCTGCCGACGTCCTTGGCGCTTCTCAGCCGTAGACACATCAGTCTCTGCCTCCATCTTCACACGGCCTCCCCGACATGTGTCTCCTGTGTCTCTGTGTCTCAAACGTCCCCTCCTTTCTCTTGTGGGGACATCAGTCTAATCCAACTCCAGGATGATCTCATCTTGAGATCCTTAATTTAGCTAAGGCTGCAAAGATTCTGTTTCCAATTAAGCTCGCACTCTCAGGTACTGGCAGTTAGGACTCGGATAGATTTGTTTTAGGGACACGACTCAACTGGCAACACTCTACCTGCCTTCATTTATTTTCCCCCATCATTCTGCTTTCTATATAGGGCAAAGGAGAGGCTGGGGCAGAATACACAGGTGTGATCTGTGTACAGGTATCCAGGCATCTGACTAACAGGGGCTCCAGGAAAAGGGAAGTGAGAAGACAGAAGGGAAGAGGGTATCAAAGGGATTTTCCTGGAGCCGAGGACTGCCAAGCAGGGGCTGAATGGTGCTTCTTAAAGCATCTTATTCTGATGAATGAAGTGGGAAGGCACCGTGATGATAATGGGTTTGGCAGTCACGTGGGGTGGAGTAAAAGTAATTCTTAGGCCCTGCACAAGTGGCCTTTTATTATAGTAGGTATAAATTCAGACACCGTCAGGAGAAGAGAGGCAGTGTTAATAAGTAAAGCAGGCACGTGCCAGGCGATAGGGAGGAGTGGAGACTGTGTCCAACTGAGGAGGACGTACCCTCTGCATTAATCTGCTCAGGCTGCCGTGACAAACACTGGGTGTCCTAAACAACAGAAATTGACCTTCTCACCTGGAGGCCAGAAGCCTGAGGTCAAGGTGTCAGCAGGGTTGGTTTCTACCGAGGCCTCTCTCCTTGGCTTGTAAACAACCGTCTTCTCCTGTGTCCTCACTCGGTCTTTCCTCTGTGTATGTCTGTGTTCTAATCTCCTCCTCTGATCAGTCACTTTGGATTAGGGCCCACCCTAATGGCCTCATTTTAACCTGAAGACCTCTTTAAAGACCCTCTCTCCAGATACACTTGTGTGCTGAGGTACTTACTGGAGGTTAGAACTGTGTCATATGAATTTGGGGCACAGGAAACTCAACGTCTAAACCTTCTGTGACGACATTCATTCCCCTTCACGTTAAAATGATTCATTTGCATGCCGACCACATGTGCCCCCACAGAATGTGGGTTTGCAGACTCTGCAGGAACGCATTTGTTGGCTGAGAAACGGGAGGCACTAGATGAAGCTGGCCCCTAGGCGGGCGGAGTCTGGCTTTGCAGGAGTTCGGGGAATCTCTGTCCTCTGCACAGTGCAAATTTGGAGAAGCAGATTGATGTGTTTATTTGGAAAAGAGAACTTACCCCTGTGGTTCCTCCATCTTGGGAGGAAGTCCCATGAAAATAAAGAAAAACAACTAACTTGTTTTTTGAAATGCTCTCTCCCAAAATATTTGGAATACTTAGAATTACCCCCTAGATGATGCACGAAGGCAGAGCCAGGGCTGGGGACAGAATTGTCAGGGCTGAGTCAGCCCGAGGCAGCAGCTCACCCCCCTGCCGTCCTTGGCTCTTCCTCGGGGGTCTCCGTAGATGGTCATCACGCATGCTTCTCATCACCCTCTCTGAAGGTGGCGGCTTCCTATAAGCACTTGTTGAGTGCCTGCTGAATGCAGAGCCTTTGGTGGCAGAGGAGAGGGGACAAGAGAAGGCACGTGAGTTTGTGGAGGGCGAACTCTGGGCTAGCCCTTGAGCTCTCACGATGGTTCTTGCCATCTTGTGCCGTGAGATCACGAACAAGTGAATTTGCAGCTCTAAGCATCAGTTTTCCTGTCTGCGGAAGGAGGACGTGTCTAACCCACACCGCGGTGCTGCTGGGCAGCTCAAGTGTGAAAGCCCACACGAGTGTGCTTTCCGAGCTCACCAAGGCCTAGGAAGCACAGGGGGTTGTCATCACGGTTGAGTGAAACCGAAAATCTGACACTCATTCAACATTCACACTTGAGATGAATGCCGGTGAGTGTGAGATGAAATATCAGACACGGAATCCCCAAAAGACGGAGAAGCAGAGCAGAAAGGCAGGAAATTGGGTTTGAGTTCCAGTTTACCACTATGAGCTGAGCAAATTGCTCTGCCCTGTGCTCTACGGGCTCCTCATCAATAAAAATGGAGATCGAAATATCTACCTTGCAGCATCAATTCATTATAATGATAATGATAAATGCTAATGTGTAGTGGATACTTACTAGGTGCTGGGCTCAGGTGTTTCACAGACTGTGTCTCCTTTAAGACCCACAGGTAGGGATTTATCTCTGCTTCCATTTCACAGGCTCCGAGAAGTCAACTAACTTGCCTAAAGTCACACAACTTTCAAAAGGTGTGCTGGGCTCCACAACATGTGCTATCTGGTCTGTGATAAACTTTTGCAGGATGTCAAGCTTCCAGCCAAGCTTCAACGTGGTCAGCGATCGCAGATGCTGGGGATGAGGAGAACAGGGAACTGGTGACCAGTGGGTGGGTTAATCTGAGAAGACTTCTTGGAGGAAGCAGATGTGAAGTCAGGTTGTGAAGTGAATTAGGATTACTGAATCCGTGGTGGAGGTCTGGGATGATGACGTCAATGTGAGAGTCAAGGGCATATTTAAGGGACAGGATGAGATTGCCCAGGGAGTAAGTGTGGCTAGAAAAGAGAAGAGGTCCAGGACAGAGCCTCGGGGTGCTCTAACTTGAGAGGCTGAGGCGATGAGGAGCACCAACAGGAGGAGAAGCAACCCCAAGTGGGGAAAATGCTTCAAGGGGAGAGTGACAGACTGTGTCAAACGCTGAGGATTGTTCAAGTTCAATGCAGCCATTGGTTTTAAGGACAAGGAGGCCACAGTGACCTTGCTGAGAGTAATTTGGGTGGATGGTAGGAGTAACAGCCTGATTGGAGGAGCTGTAAGAGGGAATGGGAGAAGAGGAATCCAAGACAGAGGAGTGTAGATGATGCTTTCAGGGAGCTTGGCTCTCGAGGGAGCTAGGAAGTGGAGCTGGGCTGGAGGAAGACACGCAGCAAGTGGAGCCCCCAGACAGCTGCCTTCGCCTGTTGCCATCTTTAGCTCCCCGGCCCACCCCCACCTTGGAATAAAGAGTGATTATAGCAGCCACACTAGTCATCGGTCCCATCGTCCCCACAAAGGTTGTTAGGAGGCTGAAAGTAAAATAAAAATAGCCAAGAAAGCCCTTGTCAAATGAGGCTCGTTCATCCCTTGATAATCATCAATAATATGATTTCTTTTTTCTTTCAAGAGACCTGGCTTCATGTTCACATGCAGCTGGCGGTGTGAAAGCAGGTACAACCTTTCGGTAAGTGTCTTAGTCCACTGTTTGTTGCTCTAACAGAATATCCGAGGCTGGATAGTTTACAAAGAAAAGAGATTTATTTAGCTTATGGTTCTGCAGGCTGGGAAGTCCAAGGGCGTGGCTCTGGCTTCTGGCAAGGGCCTTTGTGCTGCATCAAACATGGTGGAAAAGGTCAAAGGGGAAGGGGACATGTGTGAAGAGGCGAAACCTGAGGGGCATACGGCTTTATAATGATGCACTCTCTCCAAAACCAATCCCCTCCTGCAAAAACAAATCCAGTCTCTAGAGAGCAAGAACTCACCAAGCCATTCATGAGGTTTCCACCCCCACGACCCAAACACCTCCTGCTGGGCTCCACCTCCCAGCACAGCCACACTGGGGACCAGATTTCAACAAGAGTTTGGGTGGGGACAAACCGTATCCAAACCACAGCAGTGGGCAGATTGGCAGTGACTGTCAACGTCTAGGAAATCGGGTGTGTATGACCATTGTGGCATTGTTTGTAACAAACCAGGTCACCATCAATACCCATCATTAAGAGGACTTGGTTAAATCAACAACAATGTGCTCATTGTGTGTAATACTGTGGAGCTATTAAAAGAAATGAAGGAGATTTGAGTGCACTAACACAGAAAGAGGTGCAAAACACATTACGTGAAACATTTGAAAGTCAAGTTGCAGACCGGTATGTATAGAATGGTGTTCAAAGATTTCCCTCAATGGGACAGAGACCAAGTGTGGATAGCAGGATTTATTTTTTTAATCAATTTCAGGGAGAAAAAAGGAGACAAGGACAGTTTAGAGATCAATATCCCCACTTTGCAGATGGAGCTGTTAGTTTCAGGGGAACAAGGCCAACTCTGAAACCCCCTCATTGAACCTGAGGCTGAGCAGCGTGGGAAGAGCTGATTCTTACCTACAGGTCACCTTCCAGGGGTCCTTGGAGGTGGCTTCACCAAAAACTGGGTTTTCCCAAACATCCTACCCCTGAAATCCCCCAAGCCCTCCTCACCAATCAAGGGGTCAGGAGAGATATGTGGGCAAACACCGTCTAAGAGAAATCAGAATTATCTCCCGGCAAGTAAACCCTTGGGGAAGGCTTCCCATAACCTGTCCAACTGTCGTTCCAAAGGAAACTCAAACCATAGCCACCTTTAGAGGAGAAACCATGGGCACTGTTCTTCCCAGGGCTTAGCTATGTCAGGACCAAATTAGAGTCCTAATGTCATTCATTCATTCCTTACCAGGGCCTTAAATCTAATGCCAGGCCCTATGATGGGCATTGGGAACAGAGGGGTTAATAAGATCCATTCTCACCCATCAGGGAACTCACAGTCCAGTGGGGGAAGGTAGGTAGTTAAATAAGGAATTATAACTCCATGGAAGGACTTAGTGAAAACCCAAGTATTCTTTATCTGGCCCTTGCCCCTCAGCTATAATGAAATTTCTTAGGAAAGCAAAAGTCACCATTACTAGAAAATTTAATGAAGTATCTGGTCATTTGTAAGTTTCATTCTCAAACATTTAGTCTTCAGGTCTCCTTGAGCTCCTTTTGCCTGTGTCTCTGAGCCTCAGGTTCCTGTAACTCCCAAACTCCTTTTGTTAAGCGTTAACCTCTCGTTACCTGGTCGATCCTCTCTACGTCTCCAGAACCAAACCACTAGGAGAAACCAGTGGTATTTACATTTTGGGTCAAATTCCACGTCAATCACACCTGTAATCCTAGCACTCTGAGAGGCTGAGGCAGGAAGATCGCTTGAAACCAGGAGTTCAAGACCAGCCTAAGCAAGAGCAAGACCCTATCTCTATAAAAAATAGAAAAATTAGCCAGGTGTGGTGGTGTGTGCTTCTAGTCCCAGCTATTGGGGAGGCTGAGGCAGGAGGATCGCTTGAGCCCAGGAGTTTGAGGTCGCTGTGAGCTAGGCTGACACCACAACACTTGCCCAGACTCTGTCTCAAAAAAAAAAAAATTCCATGTCAACAGGCAGTCCCAACACCCCCTTGTTAAGTGTGTCAAAAGGAATCACGTAGACATGTCATGATTCTGGTTTTGAATCTTCTTCAAGGTCTATAAATCATGGTGACAATAAGAATACCGACCTTTGCAGGCTGCTGTAGAGATTGCTGAGTTGAAGTGGGGGGTGCGCGGTGCCAGAGGTGCAGGCGGGGTGGTGTTTATGACAGATGCGCGGAGCTGGTGGACAGGATGGTGATCACGGAGGTGATGGTGCTGGTGGTGGAGGGGGGGTGGCAGAAACGACGGAGGAGGGAGGAAGGGTGGTAGCGATGACGGAGGTGGTGGAAGTGACAGTGATTGTGGAAGTAGTGGGGAGAATGCGGAAGTGGTGTGGGAGAGATGGTGGTGGCCATGATGGAGTGGCGGGGGAGATGGTGGTGATGACGGTGGTTATGACAATGGCGGCGATGATGATGATGGTGGTGGTGACATTGGTGGTGGTGACGATGGCAGTGGTGATGATGGGGGTGGTGGAGGGGGAGATGGTGAAGCCGACTCCAGCACCCCACTGGGCCCAGGTCTCCTGACTCTTGTTTCTGACCCACTTGAGTCACATCCTATAGATCTGCTGTCCCCAGCCCCCGGGCTGCGGCCTGGTCCTGGTCTGTGGCTGCATCACCACCTGAGCTCCACACCACCCCCTACGACACCCCGCCCGCCACCCCTGGTCTGTGGGAAAAATTGTCTTCCATGAAAACGGTCCCTGTGCCACAAAGGCTGGGGACTGCTGCAACATGACGTGCCAGTCCCCACCTACTTTCCCCACTGGCCCCCACGGTCACAAACCAAGAGTGAACTCCATGTGCCTTGAGGGGAAACCCAAGAAGCAAAGGTAGCGGTCCACGTCCCTGAGCAGTGGCCAAGGTGACTCAAACCGACTTGTAACAGCCCATTGCCCTGGTCTGCGGGCAGACACACAGCAGCCTCGGGGACCAGCCCGGCCGTGCCCATGGGCCCAGGGAGCCGGTCTTCTCAGCCCCTCAGGGGGAAGTAGCCATGCTGGCAGGAGCTGTGCTCCCAGCACTCTTCTCCTTTTCCAGACCCACAGCCTGGCATTCCTCCAGGGTCCTGTCCAGGATCTGCGACTCTACACCTGGGGCCGCATCTGTAGAGTGAGATGATTAATGCCGATTTCGAATTGCTTTTGGTGATGATGAGAGGGTATGCAGAAAGAGCCTAGCTCCCCACTCTTCTCACTCAAGAAATGGTGTCTGCAGTTTTTTATTACAGCATCATGACTTTCATCATTGATCTCCAGCCGGGGGAACAGGGGCTAGAGAGAAGGCGATCGCTCCTTGCTCAACAGGTAGGTGCCCGCCAGGTAGGTGCCCGCCAGGACCGCCTGAGCCCCGAGCCTTCAACCGGGGAGACAGAGATAGGCGCTTTGTATGTGACCGGCTGCACGGCCCCCTCAGTGGACCCCTCAGCACCCTCTCTTTCCCCTCCTTCTAGCCTCAGGTCACAGGTTTCTCATCCCCAAAGCCCCTAGTGTAGGTCTGGGGGAACTTTTCATGTTGCAAGGCTGCATTCATTTAGCTGTAATCAAATAAGGCTGAATTCAAGGAACTTCAATTAGATATACTTAAAAATGTACACTATTTTGTAAAAATCAAACTACTATGTACTTAATCATTAAAAATATTGAAAATTGTTTGTTAATTTTAAAATTAATTAATCTTTTAATGTCTTTGTTGTGTCTGCTTTTTGTTGGAAAGCATTTGAATATTTGGTTGCAGCATGGAGGTCCGTAGTTTCGGTTGATCCTCTAGATGGGTGTCAGTCCCTTCTGACCTGAAGGGCATCTTGGTTTGGGTTAGGTAGGAAAAGGTAGATTTGTAGCAATAAGTGGTTGAAAAGCAAGAAAGCATTTTTCAGGCATGTTGCTGAAGTCATGGGTATTCTACTGCATTTTTCCACATTTCAATTGGATCTTTCTTAGCATCAAACCATGACTTTAAAATGTCATCTACTGAGAGCTCAATCGATTCCATCTGTAGTTCTTTAGGTGCCTTGGTGATATCGATTAGACGAGGCTGAAATGCTAATTTGAGTGTGATGTCATGATTCTCAAAGTCAGTGAACCTTTCATTGTATTCTCCAATTGATAGGTCTATAACAGCTGTGTGTTCTTCAAATGATTCTCATATATCATCCTGCTCATCAATGACCTTTGCTTACTGGGGAAAATGTTCATCTGACATTTCCTCTTGAAGAAGAAGTGTTTTGAAAAAAAATAGCGTTTCTCAAAATGCTTGGATTTTTTTGCCACATATCATACATAGACTTAGTTTTACCTTGCAAAGAAATATTCAAGTAGTTTTGGTTTGACATAATGTTACACAGAAATGCTGCATTCCTGTAGAAATCTTTCAATAATTCACCTTACTGATTCTGTTCTTCATAAAATTTAACTATCTCTTCTCACAGAGATAAAATTTTGGCTAACACCTGTCCCTGTGATAGCCAATGCACTTTAGAATGATACGGCAAATCCACACTGAATACCTCATTGTTCAACTTTAGCATGTTATGAAACTGATAATGCTGTGTTGCATTTGCAGGAATATAGTTAACAATACCTATAACTTGTTGCAAAGTGTCACTTAAAAGAGAAGTGTTAGCACAGAGATTTTGCTGATGCAAGATACAATGAAAAGAAATGAGAGCATCTGGATCTGTTAGTACTTTTTTTTAAATCTATGCAATAAACCCTTCATGTTTTCCTGAAAGTTGTTGAAGATATCTATTCCCCGTGTTTTGTTCTTTGGTATTTTAAATATATTCATTTTAAAAATAAAATAAAAATATAAAAGATGAACAAAAATGTACTAATAAAAATAAAAGGATTTGTTCTGTAAAATTTGGATTCAGTCAAAACGCCACACTTAAGGACCTAGACGACCACATGTGGCCTTAAGGCCACAGGTTCCCTCCCACCCACCCTTGACACCACCCCCTTCCTCCCACCCTAGTGTGCTGAGAATCAAGACCCAGGTCTTGGTTGGTGACAGAACCATGACAACAAGCACTAAATCAGTGTTTACCAAAATGTGGTTCCTGTGCCACCCTTCTGGTAGCCGGAAAACGGGGGAAAGGGGTTCACTTACAAGCACTAAATAACAACCAATCACCTAGCGAAAGAGTCCCCTTTCAATTCTTCACTGTCATCATTATAATAAGTCACACCATATGAAATGGCTTTTTTGTGAATCTAAAACAAATAGCAGCAATTTCATACGGCTCCACCTAATAGGATATTTTAGGCATGCAGGAAGTTATAAAGGACAATAATATGAATAGCTTTATAATCCAACAGAGCTCATGAAATCAAACATGAAGGTTCTATCGAAAGCCCCTGTGAGCTCCTCGCTAATGCCACTCCCCTCTGTCCCTCTGACAGCCCTTTGTTCTACAAACACCCCTCTCCCGACCTGAGCCTTCTCATGCACATTCTCACCTCGCATGTACCATCCCTAGATAATACTTTTCAGCCCCCACTTGGTTTTCCACTCATGAAGTTTTTGAGCTTTGTACGTTAATATATGTAGCCCAAGTTCATGTATTTTAGCTGTCGTATAGAATTCCATTGTAGGAATACACTGCAATATGCCCATTCTACTTTTCAAGGGCATTTACGTTGTTTCTAGGATCTTGTGTGGATTTTTTTAATAGATGATGAAATGATCATGTTTTATTGGTTTTTGTTCATGCATATCAAATTTCAACTTTCACTAATAAAACTCAGTAACTTTAACTCTGTAATCATAAAATCTTACTTTACACCTTATTTTCATGTTGCCAAATCTACAGCCATATGAAACACCCCAAGGGCTTAACTGACTCTACGCATGGGAACAAGAGGAAGGACCTAATCAAGTCATGTGATTCAAAGATGAAATTACAGACATGCACAGTGTAATTTGTCACTATTTATAAATATTATTAAATATAAAGCCTTCCTCTCAGAGCTGGACAACCTGAAGCCTTAGACACAATATATAGAAATTTGCCACTAGCATCAAAACTATCCAACTTTGTAACAGTAATCAAATAATTTTTTTAAAAAGTCGGGGTCTTGCTCTGTCGCCCAGGCTGGAGTGCAGTGGCATGATCATAGCTCACAGCAGCCTTAAACTCCTGGGCTCAAGCGATCCTCCTGCCTCAGCCTCCTGAGTAGCTGAGACTATAGGCACGAGCCACTGTGCCCAGCTCGATAATCCAATAATTTTAATAAATGTAGAACACAACTAGAATTGGGAATGGAATTCAGACCCTCCAACACCTTTCCATGGTCCCTTGAGGCAGGTTTAATTTTGTCATTGTACCCTGTGGACTTGACAGACAGAAACAATTTAAAGACACTATCCTTCAATACACAAAAAGACAAACAGCATTTTCTGTAAAATTATCAGTTTTTTGTGGAAGAGCCATCAAAGAGAGCACTGATGGCACATAATTTATGATGATTCTGGAAGGACTTGCAGGTGGGCATTCATAAATGGCCAATGCCACCAAAGGTGTGGCGATTGTACTAGCAGCTGAGCTCATGAGAAGATTCCAAAATACCTGTATCTGAATTACAAACCTTTAGCAATCTGTTTTAAGAATCTCTTCTTTTTTTTTCTCTCTCTCTCTAAAAAGCCAAAGTTGGTTCTATCGTCTTAGAAATAAAACAGTGTCAGGTCACAGCTTATGGATTTACGTGTAACAATTTACTATTATGAACCACAAGGAGAGGAAATTATAAGACGCAATGATTAAACCTTTCAAATTTGCTCTCTATCCCAGCATGTAATTTATTTGAATAACTTCATTTGAACAGACATCGACTGCCTTCACTTTGACTGGATCCATTCAGTTTAAGTCGTTAAAGCTGTATGTACTCCAGAATGTTTACAAAAGACATTCATATCTATTTTTACTTCTGACTTTTTTTGCTGTCACAAACAAAGCTGCGTCATGTGTCATCATGCACATGTGTGAGAATATCCCTGGCGTATATACCGAAGAGTGGAAGCCCTGGGTATTATTTAATTATTAGTAGGTATCGCCACATTGCTACCCTGAGTGACTGCAGCATTCTACATGCTTGCCAGCGGACAGGAGAGTCTGCATTTTTCTATATCCTTAACATTTTTCCATCTCTATGCAAGAGAGTGTCAGCACGGTGCCACTCTATCTTTAACACCTTCCTAACACTTGCTAATCACCCTTTGTCACTAAGCAGAGATTGTACCTTGGGATCAGTACCTTGAACGAACAGAAACCTAAACTTTCCTCATCTCACATTCTGTGTGTGTTTCTTGCCTACTATTCTTGCACAAAGAACACTGACTTTCCAACTGTGGTAAAGGTATAAAATTTCCTTTTAAAATAAATTAAATGGAGTCAGCTTAAAGCAAAATATTAGGTAAAGAGTGCGTGCGATTTTGAGGGGAAAATAACGTACAGGGAAACTGAGTAACAGAAGACGGGAGAAATACCACGCACGTGATTAATTGCAGGGGAATATCGCTGAGCTCTGAGATCACGGGGTTCTGCAACTGGGTACCACCTCCCTGGAAACCGTAGTATTTCAGAAGTGAAAGAAATCCTAGGGATCATGTAATCTGATCTACGTGTTTTACGGGTGACGAAATTGTGGTCCAGAGAGTGGAAGTGTCTTGTCTGTGGTGGCACGGTGAGTCAGTGGTCCAGAGCGGGGTGGCACCCAGGTTTTCCTGCCTAAGCACGTGATGGGTGGTGGCTGGATTGATGGGAACAAGTGGTTAGAACCGACTCACCCCCAGTTCTGTGCACCTGATGTTTGCTGTTTCATCATCTTGTAACGCAGGCCTGCTGCAACACATTATTTCAGTGTTGTTTAGCTGAAAATGTCTATTTTTGTCTGCATTCTTGAAGGATATCCTCCCTGAATGTAGAAATCTGTGTTCACAATTTTTTTTTTTTTCTTCTTGGCTCTTCCAAGATCTTGTTCTACTACCTTCTGGCCTTTATGGTTTCTAATGAGGAGTCGGTGATCCTTCAAATGCTGTCCTGTATTTGATGTGCTGTTTTGATGTGGTCGGTTTTGCAAGTTTCTTCTGAGCTTTGGTTTTCAATAGTTTGGCTCTCATGTGCCTGGGTGTGGTTTTCTTGTATTTATCCTGCTTTGATGTGCTGAGCTTCTCAAATCTGTATTCCTTCCAGCAAAAATTTTTGGATGTTATTTCTTCAAATATTTTTTCTGACCCATTCTCTCTTTTATCCTTCTGTGACTTCATATACATATAAGCTGAACCTTTTCATATTGTCCCACAGATATTTGAGGCTCATTTCTTAAAATCTTTTTCTTTCCATCATTCAAATTTAATAATCTCTATAGCCCCATCTTAAAATTTCTTTTTCTTCTTCTATCTCATTTTTCTGTTAATCCCATCCAGTGACCTTTTTTTTTTTTTTTTTTTTTTCTGTTGAGACAGGGTGTCACTCTGTCTCCTGGGCTAGAGTGCAGTGGTATCATCATAGCTCCCTGCAACCTCAGACTCCTGGGCTCAAGCAGATCCTCCTGCCTCAGCCTCCCAAGTAGCTGGGACTACAGGTGCATGCCACCATGCCTGGCTAATTTTTCTATTTTTTATAGAGATGGGGGTCTAGCTATTGCCCAGGCTGGTCTTGAACTCCTGGCCTCAAGCGATCCTCCCATCTCAGCCTCCCAAAATGCTAGGATTACAGGTGTGAGCCACCACACCCAGCCCCCATTCAGTGACTTATAAAATTTCATATATGATATTTTCACTTTCATAATTTCCATTTGGTTATTTTTTACTGATTTCTATTTTTATGCCAACATTTCCTGTCTTCTCATTTTTATGGGCATCTTTTCCTTTACATCTTTTATGTTTTTCATCCATGGTTATAATCACTACTTTAAAAATCTTTGTCTACTAATTTCAACATCTGGGTCATCTTGGGGTAAGTTTCCATTAATTGTCTTTTTCTCTTGAGAATGGGTTACTTAGTTTTTCATATGTCAAGTAATTTTGGATTCTATATGGGATGTTAGGAATATGTTATAAACACTCTGGATTCTGTTATAATCTGAACAGTATTAATATTTCTGTTTTGTTTTTTTTTCAGTAGGGACACAACTTGGCTGGAATCAAATGCAAAATCTCTTACCCCCACCCCTATAGTGTCCTGCAACTCAAATCTCAGTTCAGCTCCTTCAGCCGTAGCTGAGCTGCTTGGAGTCTGCCCTGTGAATACACACATGGCCCAGAGGTCAGCCAGATATTAATATTTGGGCAGTTTATACACAGAATTTGGGGCTGTTCCTCTCTGTTTCTCTCCTCTTTGGGATTTCTACTTTCCAGAAGTCATTTTTGCCCCAAATTTTGTCCTTTGGTTATTTAGGACAGTAAAACTTTCCTTTTTTATTTTATTTTATTTTTTTAATTAATTTTTTTTTTTTTTTGAGACAGAGTGTCACTCTGTTGCCCGGGCTAGAGTGCCGTGGCATCAGCCTAGCTCACAGCAACCTCAAGCTCCTGGGTTCAAGCGATCCTCCTGCCTCAGCCTCCCGAGTAGCTGGGACTACAGGCATGCGCCACCATGCCCGGCTAATTTTTTTTTATATATATATTTTTAGCTGTCATATCATTTCTTTCTATTTTTTAGTGGAGACGGGGTCTCGCTCTTGCTCAGGCTGGTCTCGAACTCCTGAGCTCAAACAATCTGCCCGCCTCGGCCTCCCAGAGTGCTAGGATTACAGGCATGAGCCACCGCGCCCAGCCAAACTTTCCTTTTTTAAAATCAAAGTTTTAACTTCTTTGTACAGCACTGATTGGGACCTGCCTTCAGACTAAACTCACGAGCTGGGAAAGTCGCCAGTGGTATTCTCGTTTTCCATGTGTTGATTCCCTTCCAGTATCTGCCTGTTCTGTCACTCTCCAGTGCCTTCAGATAGTTGTTTTTTTATATTTTTCCCAGAGTTTATAGCTGTCATCCGTGGTGGAGTTTGTCACATAGGAGCTACTCAGCCATCCTGGAAGTGGGAATCCTTCTTTGTCTCACTTAAATGAACAATGCAAATGGTTCCATCTGAGAGATGGTAAAGCTGAGGCCGGGAGAGGAAACAAGGTCATGGTATGTTGCAAAATGGGCAGGGAGATCAAACAGCTATGGTTTTAAAAAAACGGGTTGGGGATTTTTAGAACCACAAAACAGACTGTCTCCTATGCAAATCCTTTGTTTTGTGCATTAGTAATATTGCATAAAACAATACTAATATTTTTATTGGGAATAATCTTAGCAAATAGTCCATGTTCATTAAGTGATTACGGGGCCTGGTGCTAAATTCCTTAAGTGCATTATCTGTTTGAATCCTCAAGACAATTCAATGGGATTGGATTGTTTTTATTGGGAAATTTCGCAGAGGAGGAGATTGAGGTTTAGTGAGGTTAAACTTCAGGTGACAGTTGTTTGCATAATTAGTAATAATAACAATGGCTCATATTATTGAACTATTGTCATGTTGTAGATAATGCACTAAGTGATCTATATGTTATCTCATTTAATCCTCCCCCAAACCCTATGAGGTAAGTATTGTTAGTATCACTCCACGTTTTCAGATGAAATGGAGGCTAAGAAATTTGCTGAAGGTCACATAACTAGTAAGTGGTAGACCTGGGACTTGAACCCAAGTAGATCACCCCCAAACCCATCTGCCTTAACCTCTCTGCCACAATGCCTTCTTGTTACAATAAAGCATATGAAAAGACCTATCACCTTATAGGTCCTCTACAGAGGCAGGTTCCCTTCCTCTTAGTCAATACTAGATTGAATCAAACGGAATCCCCGAGGCTGTGGGCTTTCTCGGGCACACGCAGGTAGGTGGTACCCAGCCAGTATCTGTGGGGTCTGAATCAACCCGAGAGCCCGTTTCCGTCCATTTACCAGGCGCCCCAGCCTACAGCGCAAATGAGGAAATCTTCCTAAGCAGGAATAAGCTGCAATAAACTGCAGAGGTTCCCTCATCCTGATTTTCACTTCATGTTTTGGATGCTGTAGGTCGGGTGAGCGGAGATCCCGGGCTCCGGCCCCGACAGCTGCCCTGCCTCCGGTGCTGCCATGAATCACTTCCAGGCCATCCTGACTCAGGTCCGAAGGCTGCTGTCCAGCTACCGTCCCACCCAGGTGCAGACCTTCCTGGACAACCTGCTGAAGGAGGAGCTTCTCTCCAGGGAATACCACTGTGCCCTGCTCCACGAGCCTGACAGGGAGGCTCTGGCCAGGAAGATCTCCTTGACCCTGATGGAGAAAGGAGACCTGGACGTGGCCCTCCTGGGGTGGGCCTGGAGCGGGCTGCAGGCCCCCGCGGCCAAGAGGAGCCCCGTCCATAGGGACCATGGCGGTAAGTTGGCACCCCTTTCACTCAAGGAGCAATGACTGGCCATAGGCAGCTCAAGCACCTTCCCTCCTGTCTGAAAGGGAAGTTGCTGGGAAGGCAGAATGGACAGGACTGGGGTGTCTAGAGAGCCGGCAGGAGCAGCGAGGACTCGGGAAACTCAGTCTGCCTTGCTGGGTGTGCAGGGGGCACACAGCCTGCTTCCCATCCTGGGAACACCACCACGCCTGCGGCGTTCACTCCCTGATCCCCGACGGCATGCCAGCAGCACTGAGGGTGCCCAGACAGACAGGCCAGCCCCTGCCTTCACGGGGCTCCCAGTCTAGTGGGGAAGGCGGATGCAGGCACAATCAGTGTGGGTCAAAAATAGAGAAATGGGGTGCGCAGAGAGGAAGAGTCAAAGAGCTGGAGAGCAGAGGACACCAGGTGTGCATGCACGAGCATGTGTGCATGTGCATGTATTTGCCTGTGCGTGCATGTGGGGGGGGGGTGTCAGTGTGACAGAGAGAGACAGACAGGGAGAGAGAGAAAGGAAGGGAGCGATAGACATGGAAAGAGACACAGAGACAGAGACGGGGAGAAGACGCGAGGGGGAGAGGAAGGAAGGAAGGGAGAGGCGGACAGAGGAAGAGAAAGAGGGAGAATCTGGGGTGAAAGAGAGGTAAAGAGGGAAGAAGAACTGCTCATAGGGAGAGAGAGAATGAGTGTCTTACTTTTTAAAAGAGTATGGATGACACTCATGCATCTTAAACCACAAAGACAAGCCTGCACCCTGGCATTCCGGCTCACATCCTTAGCTCCTCCGACAGTTTAGACGGTCCTTCCCAGTTCCAAAGAAGTTTTCACTTCGTTGCAATGTTGCAACTTTCTAAAGACAGTGCTTGTCCTACCTCCTTCTCAAAGCAAACCTTGAGATGGTGACAGAGATATTAACACTGTATTCGGTGTGTGCTGGGCACAGCCTGAGCACAACCTGGCACCCTCTTAGTTCTCCCTTCAGTGCTCTCCATCCTTATTTAGCATTTAAAGAAGAAGACAGGACTGCCCAGAGGTGATGCAACTTGCCCCAGGTCCACGGATGGGAAGTGGTGAAGGCTGGAGCTAAGACAGAGAAGCTTTTTATACTCAACCTGGCTTTGAGGGACTAAAATGCCTTTTGGTGGCCTGGCCTCAGGCACCAGGGCAATGCTGGCATTCTCCAACTCTTCTGCCAAGACATCAGTTCTATGGGGTTGGCTTTTCTTGTGGCTAAATTCTCGCCCAGGTGTTTTCCTAGGATGCATCCTGCACTCTCTCCCTCCTCACCCTAGCAGACGCGGGGGGCAGGGTGGCATCTTTGCTACCGGAATCATCTTCCTTGGCATCTTGATGGGGTTGTGAGCATCCGGTGTGGTCTTGATGGGGGTGCGGATGCCACCTGGGGGAGGAGTCAGGGCCTCCTCTCTGCAAGGCCGTTGCAGGGCTGCGGCCCAACACCTCGGCCCCTCCCTCCCTGCTTTCTGGTTCCTGTTATTTAACTCTGTTTCCTCCCTGGGGATGTAATATTTTTATTTCTGATCCCACGTGACTCCAGAAAGTGGAACTGTGCTCACGGTGGTGTGGTCTTCACGGAGCTGGGAGAGCGGGACAAATGGCTTTCTCTCCCCAGGTCGCTCTTCTGGCCCCCCAGGGCTCTCTCCTGGGCTGCCAGGGTTGGCTTGGGACAGCAGGCAGGTGTCCCACAGGCAGCCTTTGGCGGGGAAGAGGGGGAACAGGGAAAGAGAATCTCATGGTTTGGAAATGAAGGCCACTGACTTTAGTTTCCACGGGGGCTCAGAAAAGGGAATCATCCACGTGGGGTTTTTGTGACCCTCCCTCTCAACCACCCTACAATGACCCTGGCTCTGCTGCTCTGAATGCTGCGTTGGGCCCTATTGTCACACAGAGGAAAAGCTAAATCCGGACATTGGGCCACAAGGCCCTTCACAAGCTGTCCTTCATCCCCTCTCTGTTCTCATCCGCTACTTCTCTCTGCCCTGCTCGTCCCCCGTGCTGTCCCTCAGACACACGGGCATGCTCTCTGCCTCCGGACCTTTGCACGTGCTGTTCCCTCCACCTGGAACACTCTTCTCCAGGTACCCTCTTGGCCAACCTCCTAACATCCTTCAACTCTTTGCTCAAATGTCGCCTTATTGATGAGACCTACCCAGAGCCTCCCATTTAGAATTGCAGCTCCCCTCCCACCCCTGAGCCCCGTCCCTGGATTGAAATTTTTTTCACCTTCTATGTATTTTAGTTTTGGATTGTGTGTGGCGTTTGTTGTTTGACTCTCCCGCTGGGAAATAAGCCCCATGTGGACAAGGATCTGTGTTTTGGTTGCGATGTACCCCAAATGCCTGGCACAGGGCCTGAGCACCGTGTACCATATGTATTTGTGGAATGTTGAATGAATGGATGGGTGGATGGGTGGGTGGAGGGATGGATGGATAGTTCACATACTGCCATTATTTCTACTTTACAAATGAGTAAACTGAGGCACAAAGAAGTTATGTGCTTTGCCTCAGGTCATGGCCTAGGGAAGGGGCTTCTGGGTCTCATGGGTCCAGGCCTATGGTAGTACTTTCTGCTTGGCATCCTCTTCTAAACAACCCAAGAGGATACCGTAAATCTGTCAAAAATAAGTGGGCAGCCTTCAAACTGAAACCGGCCTGATGATTCAGAAGGCACCTTCAGATATTGCAGTGCCTTAGCTGCAAGTGTGCAGAGAGCCCACTGCTGGGATGTGACCTTGGGGGATTGGCTCTGTGCCACACACAGCAGCGTGTGTGCATCCAGCCCCAGGAAAGGTTGGTGGGGCCTGAAAGTCGAGCTCCTTGCTCTAAAGGAACTCTTAGCCTCAGTGGGAAATCAAACACCTAGAAGGATACCCAGAAGCCAGAGATGGGGGATCTAGGCTGGGTGATGATAGAACAAGAGCCAGGCTGGAAGCCGGGCAGCTCTGGATCTCAGGCCATGCTCTGCAACTTACAAACCGTGGGCCACTCTGAACCTCAGTGTCTTCATCTCTAAAATAGTAGTGATGTAAATCACCCAGGACTATAGTGAGCGTTAAATGAGATAGTAGCTGGAAAACCATCCAAGGCAGTACCTGGTATAAGGTAGCACTGAATACACACCAGAGAAGCAGAATTGAGCAGGGGAAAAATAAGCCAGGGGTTTGAAGTGCCAAGAAAACAATCATTTCTGCAGTCTCACTGGGGGCTCCAAATAATACCTAGACGCCTACTCCATGCAAAACACAGTGCTGAGTTGCTGAATGCTTGGGTGCTCTGCACATCTGAGAAATGAGTTCATGTGGCCCCCATTCTGGGGTTGGCACATTGAATAAGCACATGGGCTGTGCCCTCAGATGGCCCGAATGCCAGTCCTGGATCCCTGATTCCAAGAGGGATGACTTTGAACACTTTCTGGGGCTCCCCGTGGGCCTCAGTTTTCCCATCTGTAAAATGGAGGTGACAATACAATAGTCCTCAGAGTCACTGTTCTAAGGGTTCAGTGATACCATCCAACACGAGGCACATCCATTCCTGGCAAGAGAAAGCTGGTTCTGACTCAACACCCCCGGGGCTGGCGTTCGAGGCAACCACAAGCCCAGGGTGAATAGAAGGACAGCTGCAAGTGAGCACGGGGCCGGCTGGCCTTGACTGTGCCAATGGCACAGGAGACACAGAGGTGCCTTTTCTCTGCCAGGGTTTTATATTTTATTGTTTTTGTTGGTTCTATTTTGTTGTTTTCCTGTTCTTTGTTTTCATTATGTGGTGTTTTTGTCCATGAGGTCTCTTTTCCAGGAACTTCCCAAAGAACAAAGTTTCCTTCTAAGGTGTTGCCTGATTTGTTGGAAGGCAACACAGGCTGCCAGTCCTCTCCCTCCAGCTTCCTCCCCCGTTTGGCCTTCAGGGTGAGAGAAATCAGGGCTGTGGCTGACCGGAGAGGGGAGAGGCTGCATCCTCCCGCGCTCCAGCCTTCCCTTCCCGAGAACCAGCCCCTGCACTGCTCCAGGAGTCTCCTTAGCCTCCTGGGAGGTGATGCACTGGCGACAGGGACTCTGTCCCTTCCCCTTGGGCTGCTTCCCAGCCACCCAGACCCACTGCACCTTCACCGCGGGAGCCGCAGAAGGAGAGGCACCTGTGCCCGGAAGCTGGCACTTCTCCGCGGGTTTTCCCGGGCCAGCCTGTTCCTTACGCAGCTTGCCTCCCAGCCTGGCACTTGACCCAAGCAGCGGCGGTTTCTGTTCTCTGTTGCTGTGACCTTGAGTGGCTCACCTGTGTCCTTACTTACTGTCTACCTGTCTCTCCAGCTGCCTGCCCCTCTTCCTACCTGCCTGCCCTCAAACTTGCTGGGTCTGTCTGCCCACCGACTCATATCTGTGTCTCAATTTATCCATGTGTATCTACAACCTGTGTATTGTATATACTTATCTACTTGAGTCTACTCATCCATTTATCAATTTTCCTACCTACCTAATCACCCATATATTTATATGTCAACTTATTTACCTGCCTTCCTACCAAATAACCCCCATTAATAGGCCTATATTCGCATACACCCTCCTGCCTACCTACCTCGTTTGGATACAAACCAGTTTGATTCTATGTATTTATCTACCTCTCTGTTTACTGATCTCTTTTCCTTCCTTTCTCACCTCCTTCCTTCCCTCCTCCTTCCCCATTTATTTGGCACCTGCTAGGAGTTATGGTGGCCACCAGAAAGCATAAGATGGAGCACTTACAACCTCATAGGGGAGGACTCTTTGTCCCTTTGGAACTTGAGGTTACCTTGATCATTCAAATGCAGAACTCCATCCATCCACTCAAACAACCTTGGAGTGGCCTGGAGTCGACTTAACCCTTCCTCCCCTTAACCTTGTCCCTGTTCCCTCAGTCCTGGAGGTTGTTACTCTACCTCTGAGCCATCCTGCACCCTCCTTCCCTATCTCTGCATCCTCATTTGCTTTGCTTGAATTTGGGCACCCCTTGGTTCCTGGCTGGGGGCCACAGCTGCTCACCCCTCTGCCCTGGTCCCTCCAGGTGCCAATGTGCAATCTCTGCCATTGGCTGAACACACAGGCTGACATATGTCACTGCCCTGCTCAGAAACCCTTCGTGTTGACACGGGCCCGGTCAGATTGTGGAGTGTGGGTCTGGAGGGGATCAGAGAAGATGTAGAGAGACCAGGTGCCAGGCAGGTGCTCTCACCCAGGTGAGAGATGGTAGGCCTGGCTGACCCATCCTAACCTCTGCCCTGACACGAAGCTGCCGTGGCCATGGGGCTGGGGGTGGGGGCATCAGAGTCAGCTGACTGAGAACAGGAAGGGACCCCCATATGTAGTCTCAAGACAGCTAAGCAGCCAGGGTGCCTCTTCCTTGACACCAGGTCACGGGAGAATGACACTTCCTAGAATGTCTAACGTTCATATGTCTGTTACATTAGCCCAATGAAGCAAAACTCTGTTTCAGATTGACTCTTAGCATTTCTTATTTGTCTGTCTACTTCCCCCTGGGACTTCTAAAAATAATTATCGCTTCAAAATAATCGCCCTACAAAGACAGGCATCACCCTCATTCCACACGTGGGGAAACTGAGGCCCGCAGAAGGGAAGGAAGGGGGCCAAGGTCACACACTTGCTAGTAACAGCCAGCTCTTCAATCTCCCAGCCCAGTGCTCTTTCAGTGAAAACGCATGAGGCATGTAAGTTCTTGTTTCCAAAGCTTCATTTGAGTACCACCCTCCTCATTTTTGCCTTTTCTGAGTACTGCCTTTAGTTATTTACTTGATAGTTATTTTTTCAAATCACTCATATTTTTTTTTACTCACCTTTATCTTCAGAGAAAAGGTTACATCCTACCAAATAGGAAAAAGTATGCCAGAAACAGCAGGTAGCTATTAAACGGGAAGGCAGAGCAATGTTATTAGATTCTAGCCAGAATAGCTGAACACCGAAAGCTCTGAGGCTAGAGGGCTGCTCTCAGTGAAATGGGAACATCCTGCATTAGAAGAGGCGTTGAAGATATATGAGCAGCAAACTGAGACTTTCTCTTCAGGAGGATGGGCAGAGACTTGAAAAGACCTTAACTTTCTCACTGCGGGAGTCAATGTTCCTTAGCACCGCATCTGTGGGTCAACCCAAACCATCTGGCTGTAAATGTACCATATTGGGGGTAACATTCTTTTATATGTAGTTTCTGTTTTCATCCAATGTCTTGGAGTAAAAATGATGGGTGGACCACTCATGATCTCCAGGGACATTTGGGGCAGTTTGGTGTGAAGTTGGAGATGGTAAGGGGAGGGGCGTCCAGGGAGCCTCCCAGCAGAGGCCCTCAGTTTGTCTTGAAGCATTTGTGGGGCTCTGCTACTGGCCCCATCCTGCAGAGGATAGCAGATATTTGCAGCTGCCACCTGTATGGTTCCATTGCAGCTGTCATCTCAGAATGTCAGAGTGTTGAAGGTCCCCCCAACAGACAGCTCGAAACTTTCTGTGCTGGCCACATGTGGTCCACAGTAAGGAACTGAAATTAACATCAGACGCACTGGGAGGGGTTTAAGGGAGTGTGGGCAAATTAGAGGGTGTTGAGACATCTCTGACAGCTTGGGGCCACATTGCAGGGAGAGTTTTCGGCCAGTCCCTCGCTTGCTTCCTTTGCATGCTGGCTTTGATTGGCGGGCTTCCTGCGGTGGAGGGAGGCTAGTGATGAGGCTGCCTGCTTCTGAGCTGAGCATCCCACGAGACTGGACGGCATCCTTGGGAAGACTGGACGGCCCAGGAAGGGCTGCGGACTCCAGGAGCTGCTGGCCTGGCTGGACTTCCTACACCATGCGTTGCCTGGCTCCACGCCCTGCTGGGTCCTACCTGTCAGAGCCCCAAGGTAAAAGGGCTGAAAAATACATCTTCATTTAGGGTGAGGTCTTGGCTGGCCCTGCTGTCTCAGAAAACCAGAGACACCACTCTGAACTGGGGGGCTGGGGGTGGGAAGAGAGGTCTGTGTCCTTGCTGGGGCGGGCTGTCGGAAGATGTGAAGCAGTTGTTTATTTCCTTCCACCGGAGGAAAATTCAGGTCAGCCAGGTGCCTGGAATGTGAGAGGGCTTTATCAGCGCTGAAGAGTTCTAGAAGTCAGACTTTCAGGGGGCGTGTCATTAGCTCTTAGCCTGCTGGCCCTGCTCGGCAAACCACAAGGTCCTCTCACTGTCAGGTCTGGTTTTGGGTAAATATTGAGAGGGGCTTACACAGGATGGGACCTCTGCCAGACCTCACCCCATCCCTGGGGGGAAGCAGGGAAACCAAAACTGGAGTCAGCCCCGGGTGTAGGTGTTGAGCCCAGGCAGCTGGTGATAACTGGTCACCTGGGCAGACACTGCCCTCTCCTCAGTTTCCAAATGGTGTTGTTTGAGAAGTGGGGCAGGGGACAGGGGACAGCAGGTGCGAAGAGCAGGGCACAGACACATAGCCCCAGCTCTGAAGGCAGCGTGGCAGGTTTGACTCCCAGCTGACTGTTGGCCGTGCGTGGTACACCCTTGTCTAGGATGGTGCCTGGTACACTGTAGCAACCAAATATTATCATAGGAGCCTACTATTATTGGTGATGCTGTTACTGTGCGGTTAAAAAGGTGAGAACGCTTTTGTCACACTCGCCTGCAATGTGTGGCTTGCTCTGAGCCCAGGGGCTGAAGACAGGTTTGCCAGCTCTGCTGGTTGCAGTCATAGGTTGTTGAGGGGCGTGTTTGAGGGGAGAGAGAGAGGTCAGAGGTCACTTTGGCCCATCTGCAATTGCTTTCCTCAATTCCAGATGAGGAAATCCAGGCTTGGAAAGGGGAAATGACTTTCTCAGAAGTCTCATGCCTGGGCAGAGCAGGGACCAGGACCTCTGCGAAGGAAGGGAGGGACTGTTGCCACCTGGGGGTGTGGTGATGGGCACACCGGCTTACCAAGGCTGGGTTTCCATGCTGCCAAGGTCCTGAGGGAGTCTCTCTTCCTCCCAAGGGCTTGCATCAGAGCAGTGGATGGCTCGGCTAGCTCGTCTAGGGGCCAAGTGCCCTGCCCGGGTGGTTTGCAACTTTTGAGGTTGGCTGAGCTGGAGAAAAACAGAGGGCCACCCAGGGGGTGGGCATGAGCTTCCCCAGGTCCCCTGGGTTCCTGCCCTAAAACCCTCCCCAGAAGCAGGGCTGGCCATTGTGAGGAGCTGGCTGAAAAAGACACCTCCTGGAGGACACAGAGATGTGGGGTGTCACAGGGATACTTCTGCGAAAGCACGTGGTGGACACAGTAGCTGCTAGCTTGCTCCCCCGCTTGGGCCAAGCCCAGTGATGCAGAGTGAAAGTGAAAGGGAAAAAGAGCTGCGGGGGCGGGGTGGAGCGGGAGAGGTGGGATGGCCAGGGGACGGCCGCCCCAGGCTCACTGGGGCCCCAAGAGCTGGCGGGAAGGGAGGCCACCGGCGGCGCGCAGGAGCCCGAGGAACAGCGGTAGGTAACCAAAGTCCCCTCTGCAGCCCCTAAAGTCAGGCTGGGAATCAAGGCTCAGAGACTGGCAGCTATTTGCTCTAGGTCACACAGCAAGGCTGGGAGGAGAGAGAAAGGAATGTGCACAATGTAGATCTGGGAAACCTCTCGTTTCCAGCATTCCTGGAACGACTCCACGCAGGACCCAGGAGCCGGGAACTGGGAGCTCGGCTTGCTGCGCCCAGAGCGCCGGGGCTAGGGGGCGGAGGCGGCGGGGAAGGCCGGCGGGAGCGTCTGCGGAGAGGCTGGGACGCAGACTGGGACGCCGATAGGAGCGCGCGGAGCCGCCGCACTCCCGGGGACAGCCCTTGGCAGACGCCGCGCGCGCTGGAGTTGGCAGAGGTGTGCAGCGGCGCCCGAAGGGGAACACGGGCCCTTCCTGTACGGGGGACCTGGGACCGTGGCCGCCCTTCTCTGAGCCTCAGTTTCTCTGTTGGGTCATATTCTCGCTGCGACTCTGGAGTCTGGGTACTGGGCTCTCCAGGTGGGGTCCCTGCGCCAGACTGGAGAAATCCTCACCTCTCTTTGACCATCGTGGGTTGGGGGTGGGTCCCCTGGACAGGACTGTCCTTGATCTGGCATCTCTACCTGGCTTTGGGGTCCTGAGCCACGCCCTCTAAGGAGAGACACTAAAGGGCCCCTAAAGTGGGGGGGTGTCTCCCTGGGGTTCAAGACAGAACAGGAGCCACCATGCCTAGCTTTGTCTGGAATTCTTAAATCCTGCAATCCCCCTGAGTCCTATAGCCCCTCTTTCCACCCCAGGTGACACGGGAGGGGTGGCACAGCCTAAGAGTCCACAGCTCCCCACCCCCAATCATAGCCAGGAGTTCCTAAATTTGGCAGGAAGTGTTTCATCTATGCTATCCATAACAAAGGAAAAAAATAAACAAATACTCCTCCCCAATCAGATTAAGGAAATTGGTGCTTCCTCCAATTGAGCTGGGTGGAGCCAAAGGGTGGCGGGAAGAGGACCCAGCGAATCATCACCTGCCAAACCCCAGGCTGCCTTAGGTGAGGACCTGGTCTCCAAGGGTCTCAGAATGTGAGGTGGAAGGGTCCTCAGAAATGACGGAGCCGGGAGGTCTCCAGCTTCCTGCACCTTGGGCTGAGCCTGGAGACTGTCCAGGGTACAGGTTCCCAGGCCCCACCCCTGGACTCCACTAACAAGGGCTGGGGCGGGGCTCGGAACCTGCCGGGGAAACCTATCTGTCCCAGGTGACTCCAATGTTAGTGGTCCAAAGTTCCTGCCAGGCACTAAGGCTTTGAGAGGCTTGATGGAGTCTGATCCCTTTACTCTCTCTCTGTGTTACAAAACCTCCATGGAAACTGAGTCCCAGTGAGGTTTTGTGGTTTGGTTTGGTTTGGTTTTGCCCGAGGCCACATAGCAAGTCGTTGGCAGAGTCAGGTTGGAACCCGGGTCTCCCGAGAGCTCAGTCCAGCATCTGGGAGAGAGCAGGTGTGAGCCTCCACAAATGCAGGGCAGGTCCTGGGTAGTCACAGGGAGACCTGTCTGTCTGGTGGCTGCGGCTTGGTTTCATGTTTGAGACCTCAGCACCTGGTACCTTGTGAAGAGCAGAGTCAGGAAATGAACACTAGGATGCTCTCCCATGGCCCTGGGTCCATCCCGGGCAATCAGAGAAGTCACCGGAGGGAGGCGGGAAGCTTCTCTCCTTGGGCTTCAGACTGGTCTTCAGTCGCCTTGACTGACAAGTGACTTCCCCTCTCTGAGGCTCAGCTGCAAAATGGGTAAAAGATGAGAGCTGTCTTCATGATTGTCACCCACAGAGGCGTTTGGGAAAACCACCCAAGAATATGCACGCGTCGGGAGTGGTTATTATAGATTCTAAAGGGATTGTTTAGAAGGATCTGAGAGGAAAATCGTGGGCAGAAGGGATGTTTCCAAAGGCTGGGACACAAGTGACTGGTGGTCCCAAGACAGTTCATAAAGAAGCATTAGTTGACACCGGTTCTCATGGGGAAGACATGGATACTTTGGAGATTCTTTCAATCCTTCTTTCCTTAAGGAGAAAAATCTCTGATTTTGCAGGTAGGCATCTTTAACAGTGCTCTAAGGCTTGCTAATGTTTCTTTTTAACAAAGCAGTAGGGAAGTTGGCACTATTTTGGTAACATTGTTTTTGTTTTCAATGGTAAATGATACTGTTCAGGTTTTTCCCACTGGAAAAAGTTTTCTTTTTGTAAAATCATGGTAAAATACATATAACATCAATGTTGCCATTTTAACCCCTTTCAAGAGTAAACTCAGTGGCATTAAGGGCACCAAAAATGTTGGGCAGCCACCACCACTGTCCCCACAACTCTTCCATCATCCCAAGTTGAAACTTTATACTCGTTAGGCAATAACTCCCCCACTATCCCCTCCTCCCAGCCCCTAGAAACTTCTATTCTACTTTCTGTCTCTATAGATTTACCTATTCTGCATATTTCATATAAGTGGAATCATACAATAGTTGTTCTTTTGTGTCTGGCTTCTCTCACGTAGCATAATGTCCTCAAGGTTCATCTATGTTGTGACATGTGTCAGAATATAATTCCTTTTGAAGGCTGAGTAATATTCTAATGTATGGATAAACATTTTGTTTATCTGTTCATCTGTTGATAGACACTTGGGTTGTTTCCACCTTTTGATTATTGTGAGTAACGCTGCTGGGTACATGGGTATATGAGAATCTGTTGGATTCCCTGCTTTCAACTCCAGAAAGCTTGCGTTTAAAATAAATATATTTAAGTTTTTTTTAGAAGTTCATTTAGGGAAAATAGTAAAGTAAATCATAAAACAGGTGGTGTGCAGAGATGGCAAAAAAAAATCATAAAGGTAGCAGATGAATAAGTTTGGGAGACTCTGGATTTGAGAAAAGATCTAGAAGCTGTTGTAAAGTCTAGGCTGAGGGTCTGAGGACTACTAGATCAAAGGCTTGGTAGCAGAGGGCAGCTAAGAGACTTTTGGAAGGAAAAATTAAGAATTGAGGAAGTGTCCAATCTGGTTGTGGGGTTTCCAGCTGCAGAGAACTGGAAGGGTTGCAGAAATGGAGGGTCTGGAAGGTTGGGGGGATGCAGAATTGTGGAGTTCCTTGTGTTAAAGCAAGCTAAGAGGTGATGTCATCTTGGCAAGTGGAAACCCACACTACCTTGGAAATAAAGCCTATCTTATTTCTCAGAGTCACTACAGGGCAAGTGTGTGGTGGTGGTGGGGACATGAGGGGATTGTGTGTGTGCACATGTGCTCATTGAAAAATGCAGATTCCTGGGCCCAGCTCTAGCCTCCCTGAATAGAGCCACTGGGGGGCAGGGGGGAGAAGCCCAGGCTGCCGTGCGTTTAACCTCCAAGCAATGCTCATTCACACCACCTGTTAACTGCTGGACTCTGGTCAGATCCTGGCAGGCAGGGCCGGCTCATGGCTCATCTCGGGGTCCCTAGCACCCAGCAGAGGGCTGGCGCTATGTTAAATTGAGCTGGAGGGGTTGAGGCTGGAACTTGGGGCCTGTTTTTGCTAACTGCAGTCACAAAATCCTCATCTCCCTCCACCGCCCAACCCCAGCACTTGGGTCAGATTCTCTTCCAGGAAAAACTTGTTGGACTCCTTTCCAGGTCATTGACTGTGGCTAGGAATGTCGGGGCATGCAGAGGGAAGGCCAGAGCCGGAGAGGCCAGGCAAGCCGGCCTTCGATCCGGACAAGGGCTGCGGCCCTTACGGCTTGTCTTCTCCCTTCTTGTCCTGGGAACCCCCAGGTCCCTCACCCCCAATAACTTTGCCATTTTACCAGCACATGCACAAACTAGAGTTGTCTCATTTGAGTTTCACGATTTTCCAAGTTGCTATGAGGTGGGCGTCCTCAGTCAAGGTCCAGAGAAGGTAGGTGGCTTGCCTGAGTTTCAGAGGTGGCCTCTATGGTATCTTTTGGGGGGTTCTGTGTGATTTCTAGGCCCCTCTTAGAGAAAAACAAACCCAAGTGGTCTTAGGTCAGATTCCCTGGAAACCCAGCTAGAAGATGGAAATTTGCACACAGGAGGTTTACTGGCGGGTGTTCACCGGGGGGAACAGCAGAGAGACAAGGGAAGAAAGCAGGAAGGGTAGAGGTAGGAGTTGGGGTGCAATGCAGTCACGACAGCGGTCTCAGACAATCCCACGGGGAAGCTGGGATGGACTTTGGGGTTGTCCCAAAGTGAGTCAAGGAGACCAGACCTTCACACCACACATGGGCCAGTCACTGGACATGGGCCACCCCAGGGAAAGGGCAAGACTTTGGGCTGTTCCCAAGGAGGTTGAGCTGCCAGCTCTGGGCCACTACCCCCCAGCGGCTGGAGGAAGGGCTGGCTGTCCTGCAGGGGCTGATCTGGGCAGCACGTCACAGCATCCACTACACGAGTCGAAACTGTCAAATCAGAGCGTAGGTGGAGGAAGGGACCTAAACTGTTAGGTCCCTGGGGTTGTGTGTGGATTTTTTTTTTAAAGACTCTATTTTTTTAGAACATTTTTAAGTTTACAGAAAAAATTGAGCCAAAGGAACAGAGATTTCCGATCTACTTCCTGCCCCCACACGTGCACAGACACCCCCACTGTCAGCGTCCCCCACCAGAATGACGCATCTGTCACGATCGATGAACCTACGTTTCCGCATCGTTATTACGCACAGTCCATGGTTTATGTTAGGGTCCACTCTTGCTGTTGTATGTTCTATGGGTTTGGACAAGCGTATAATGTCACCTATCCACCTTTAGAGTGTCATATCGAATAGTTTCACTGCCCTAAAGTGTCTGTGCTCTGCCTGTTCCTCCCTCCCTGTCTCCCCACTAACCTCGGGCAACCACGGACCTTTTCATTGCCTCCATACTTTCGCCTTTGCCAGACGCGTAGCTGGAATCCTACAGGGTGTAGCCTCCTCAGGTTGCCTCGTTTCACTTAGTGGAGTCGTGTTTTTAGACTGTATTCTGTGCAGCCCCCTTCGGGAAAGACAGGTTCTGGGCCCCTCGGTCCCGTTGAACCTAACAGCTCTATCTTTACCTGTTCAGGGATTTGGGATCCTTGTGAAATGTTATTTGAAAGCCACTGCTCTTGTATGATCCTCTTATTTAACAATGAGGGCCCTGGGGACCAGAGAGGGGAGTGGACTTGCCCAGGGTCACACAGCCTGTCAGAAGCAGAGCAAGTGCCCAGACGTCAGGACTCATGACTCCCGGAGTTGGTCCCGTCCCACCAGGCTGTTGGGGATTTGTGGGGTTGGAAACTGCAAGGCTGTGCCCGTCCTTTTCCTTTGCCCCGCCTCCAACTGCTGAGACGCTCTGTGGCCAGAGGTTGGAGCCAGCCTTGCTTTCATACCGAGCTTTCCTGCTCTGAGGTCACCTTGTCCTGCCACTGGCTGGTTGGCTCAAGCCTGGAAGGGCTGGGAGCTGTGATGAAAATGCCAAGATCCTTGAGGATGCTGGAACCACGGAGGGCAACACTGCCATCCCACAGTTCCTGGTTTATCTCATGATGCCCTTTCCATCTGGGCTTCCCCGGAGCTGGGAAAGCACCCCCGGCACCCAGGTGCTGCAACTGCAGTGCTACCTGCTCCTTCCCTTTGTGGCACTGGCCCATTTGGGTGCTCAGGGAACTGTGTGTCTCAGTTCCACTGCAGGACAGAATTTAATCCTGCCTCTCCCTGCCCCAATCACCCATCCATCCCGAGCCACCGTCTTTCCAGAGCAGGAAGGGACCTCAGAGGGCCTCCCAGCCAAGGTTGCAAACCCAAGTGCCAGAGAGGCCATAATTGTGAAATGTGGCCTGGCAGAAGGCAGTAGGGCCTCTGGCAACTCTGAATTGTGTACTCTAAATAGAGACATTGTGATGGCAACTAAAACACACCCATACACACACACACCCATACACACACACACACACACACACACACTTATATTGATTGATTGGCTAGGGAAACAAAACAACTAGGTCTGTAGGCCTGATTCAATCTTCGGTTTTGAGACCCTGCTTCAAGCCAAGCCCCTGTGGCACAGATGAAAAGCCTGCAGTTCAGAGTGGGATTCCAGAGCCAACCAATAGCAGTATGTCCAGGCCTGTGCTGACATGAAGCTTGTCTGGCCTCCTGGCCTTGATTACACCTATGCTCATGTACACACACATCTTTCCGTCTCCCTGCCTTGGGGAGAAATGACTGGAACCTCCAGCTGCCTTCCAGGGCCATAAGTCCCTCTGCATTGCTACATGCCTTAGTTTGCACTCTGTTGTGACTTCTTCAAGCCCTTCTGGGAAGTGAAAGTCTTGAGTGAGACCGTTAGTTCCTCTAAGTCCTCTCTGTCTCATCTTCCTGGGTTGCCCACACTGGGCAAGCAAGTGGCAGGCCAGAGAGCTGGGGGCTTCCTCCTCTGCAGATGGCACCCACCTCCCCATCCATCTCCGAGTCCGGCATGTTCTCGTCTCCGCCCCAGGACCATGGGCTCTTGGGCACGATCGACCCATCCCCAGACAGCCTATGGGGTGTCAAGGGCACACATTTGTTCCTTCAGGTCATCTACAGATACCAGGCTCTGTGCAGAACTGTTGGTGAGCTGCAGAGATACCTACCTCAACTCACCTCTTCCCTTTTGCTTTTGTTTTTGTTTTTTCTTTTAAACTTCAGGACCTTAAACCATGGGTAACGCCCAGCTCGGTTAATAGCACACTATGATCTTTGGAGCGCAAGAGGCATCTGTCCTCGTTAATTAATTTCCCGTCTCCCTTCCTCTTTCACCCTCTGGGCACCAATTCTAATGCATTTGTGGTGCATCCTCTTATTTGGATGTGTTCTTATAAAACACGTGTTGCTTTTTTATGTGCATGTGTGTCACTCTGCACATCTGGAATTGGGCTATAAGACCTTATCCTGTTTCTTTTTCTTTAATAACATAATATTATGTTATTAAGATCTCCCTGCATTGCTTCTTATGCATTTGGTATTTGCTTCTAATCACTGCGTCGTCCTGCATGGAGGGCAGTGGCTACTTCTCACCTGTCCACACCCCCAGTGCTGGACATCCAGGTGACCTCCAACTCCTTGTCACCGCTGATAACACAGCAGTGAGCATCTTCAGATGAGGCCTCTTGTGGAGTGTGGGAGCTTTTCTTTGGGATCTATAGACCCGAGAACTGAATTGCTGGGTTGTAGGATCTATGCATCCCTATGTATTCCAAGTGATGCCAGGTTTTCGTTCTCCAGAGCGGCTGCACCAGTCTATATCCCACTAACCCTGTGTGGCCAACACTTGTTGTTTCCCAGCTCTCTAATTTTTGCCAGTTGTGCAATGTCAAGTGACCGTTTGCTGTTTAAATTTTGGAGTTTACATCTTTTTTTTTTTTTTTTTTTTTGAGACAGAGGCTTGCTCTGTCACCCCAGCTAGAGTGCAGTGGCATCATCACAGCTCTCTGCAACCTCTTGGGCTCAAGCAATCCTCCTGCCTCAGCCTCCCAAGTAGCTGGGACTGCAGGTGTGAGCCATGACGCCTGGCTAATTTTTCTTTTTTGTAGAGATGGGGTCTCACTCTTCCTTGGGTTGGTCTCAAACTCCTGACCTCAAGCTATCCTCCCGCCTCAGCCTCCCAGAGTGCTAGGATTACAGGTGCAAGCCACCGAGCCCAGCCAAGGAGCTTGCGTCTTAATACCACTTACTGGATATGTCACTTTAGGCTAGTCACAGCAACCGAACCAGGTAGGCACTATGCCAACCAGATGCAGATTCTACAACTCAGAGAGGCTGAGTAATTTTCACAAGGCCACACAGTGGAACTGGGATTTGAAGACAGAGCCTGCACCTTAACCACCATACTATTATTACCATGTTTTGTCTCTCTTCTAAAATATCGCCTGGGTCTACATTGAGAGCTCCTTGGCATGAATTGTTTTAAACTTCTCTGGGGCCCCTGGAGAACTGAGCCCAGTGACTTTATTGTAGGAGATGCTCAGTAAATCATTGTCTTACAGATTTGGAGGGGAAAAGTGAAAGGTGTCTCTTAGAGTTTATGTGGAGGACTGCAGGGTGCAAGAGGAAAAGGGGACCTTGTCTGAACTATTATCCCCATGCAGATGCTACTTGGGGGCTGCTCCTGGTAGATAAGTGTCCCTGGGCTCCCAGCTCCCGCGGTCATCTGGCCTCTGGAATCAGCTAGTCATGAGGTTGGGGAGCAGGTGGGGTTAGGAGGGCCTTGGGGGAAGGGCGGAGGGGAAAACCGACCGGCAATGAGGAATGGGAATCCCAAAATGCTTCGGCTGAATGAGCTCCCACACCCAGTGGGTGAAACGGAGGCTCAGAGGAGTGAAGACATGTACTCAAGATCAAGGCAGAGCGGGAACTCAAACCAAGTCTAGACACACAGTTCAGAGTTTTTTCCATTCCTCAGGAGAAGTTCATGGTCAAGAGTAAGGAAGTACTCCTTACACTCTTTTACCACAGTGCAGGGCAGTGCTGGAGGCTTTTGGGTAAAAAGAGCCCCTTTTTCCCTAGCAGTGCTCCCGTGGACCCTCAAGGATATACTCCCCTTGTCTGGGAAGAATGCATCTGAGAAACTGAGCCACACCTCAGTGTCACCCTCTGTAAAATGGGTATATACTAATACTAATACCAATCACCCAGAGTTGCAACAAAGGGGTGATTGCAACTAAATAGTAAGTATAAGGCACCAGCACAGCCCCAGACAGGAAAGGATGTCCCCAGCCGAGATGGAAGGTTATGTCGGCACACAGAGGAGCTGCGTAGACTGATCCTCAAGTTGCTAAGGTCTGAACGAGAACATTCTGGCAACACTCGACCTCCCCCAGGGAAGAGAGAAATGCATTTTTATTTCAGAAGCCTGTTTAGTACCTACAAAACTGCGTGTAGTGTGAAGTGGGGATGGAAATGAACCCCAGAAAGGACTTTTGGTGGCCAAAAGATTAGGAACGTTTTCTCAAGTTGGAGGTGGGGGCTGGGGGAAGGGCAGTTTCAAAGAGGACCTTCTAAAAATACTGCCCGTTTACCAAAACGACACAGCCCCCGCCTCTGCTCTGCCCCAGACGGCTCCTCAGAAGGAGAAATTGTCCTGCCACCCCCACCTTCCCTCCCCGGGCGGGGGCACCTCCTCAGGGTGGCCGAGCGGGGTGTCGGGGAGGGAAGAAGGATTCCAGAAAGCTGTGGGGTAAGGGAGGCTTTGGAGCCAGGACGTGGATTCCAACCCCGCTCACCACTCATCTCTCTGAGCCTGTTTCTTCATCTGAAAAACAGGAACACAGATAGCTAGCGTGCAAGTTAGACCAAATGGCTGTCTATGCGTCATGTCATTTGGTGCCTGGCACTCGGTAGGCACTGTGAATTCTGGTTCTGTAACGTCCCGGGAGATGCGGGGAGCCTGCCATGTACGGAGAGACCCTAGAGGCTGGGGGTAGATAAGCCAGACAGGCGGGGTCCCTGCCCTCACAGGGCTGTGACTTGTCTGATCCGCCCTGTGCCGGGGCAGCGGAAGGGGACTCTCTCCTCTGTGGTGGGCTGATCAGGGCCATCTCTGTCCCCAGCCCCCTCTGGAATTGCAAGTGGGGGAAAGAGTCCATTGAAGGGCCCTTTGAAGCACTTCCTAAGCATCTGTAGACACAGGACACATGGCTCCGGGGACAGAGGGACATCCCAGGCCAAGATCCAAGTAGATCTTGGCATGACTGGGAGGCAGCTGTGGCATTTTGGGAGCCTAGAGTCTCAGATCTGAGTCCCAGCTCTGACACCACCTAACAGGAAGGGCTTCCTTGGCCTGTGGGCTTCCTGGGTGGCTGGCATCCCCCACTAAGCCCCTCTGGGTCTTTTGAGGGTCCTGCAAGGTAGTCTTTATTTTTTGCATCTAATGGTGGGAAAACTGGTGCTCAGAGAGGTGAAGTGATTTGCCTAAGGGCTCACAGCCAGGATTAAAGACACCAGCTCCCAAACCACGTGACCTTGGGCAAGATATTTTGCTGAGGCTCGTCTGAGCCTCCCCCTCTGTCAGATGGGCATAGTACTCCACCCTGCCCTCTCCCCAGAGCTCCGTGGGACTCACACGGGGCGGAGGATGGAGGCAGAGGTTCACGGAGAGCCATAAATCCCTGCCTACCCGAGAGGAAGTGCTTCGGGCGCAGGCTTAGGTGGTCTTAGGGAAGCAGGATGGGAGGTGCTGAGGGGTGGGTTGTGTGGGGGGCTTCTCCAGGTTGAGCCCATGACATAGGACTTGGGTCCTTGGGTAACTTTATTCCCAGACAGCTACTCAGTGGTGAGGATGGGGGCGTGCCCAGACCATCCCAGCTGCCCTGCTGGATGGGGGGCTTTCTTGTTGCTATGGGGTCTGGGGGATCTCCTTATGCAAATGAACAGAAAGCTTGGCATCACAATGTGGTGACTCAGGAGGGAATGGGAGAGAAATGGTCCCTTTGTCACCCGCACAGAGGTGAGAGGCAAACTAATAATCATAATGGCCACCACGCATATCTTGCTCCCAAGTGTGTGTTGGGTGCTGCGTTAAGCTACCATTCAGTGAGCACTTACTGATCGCCGGTCCCCTTGCTACAGGCTCCAGGGGAATCGACTCACCCAATCCTTATGAGTTACCAATTATTATTATTCCCATTTCACAAATGAGGAAACGGGGCTCCAAGTAGTTTAAAAAATGAACCCGTCCAACTGCAGTGAGTTGGTAAGAACGCGTGGTCTCAGAGTCAGGCAATTTGACTCTGAAGCTCACGTGAGCTGCCTTCTTTCCCTCCTGTCAGTGTGTGTCTCTGACTGCGTGCTTAACCACATTTGGCAATGTCGTCCCAAGTTTGGAGCTGAGCCCGTGAGTAAGCGAGGCTGTGCGAAACTTCTTCAGGCTCCTCCCTGCTGTTCCTCCCACCATCTCCCGTTGGTGCTAGGACCTGGTCCCTGTGCTTGTTCCTAGATGTGACGGGGGTGATCCTTTGAATGGAAGGATTTTGATGGGAGGAAAGAGCACTGGATGGGGAGTCTCCTGCTGGGGCATCAGGTGCAGGCTCAGCTGCCGACAGGCTGTGGGGTGTCTTGCAAGTCATGTCCCTTCTTGGGCTCCCAGTTTTCTCATCTTTAGAATGAAAGAGGTGAGCTCGAGGGTCCCCGGCAGACCCGATGCTCTGTGAGAAAACCAAGAGTTTGGGTAACTTGCCCAAAGCCACACAACTCGTTCGTGGAATTGCTGGGGTCCGTCTGGAGCTGTTGTCACCAGATCACACTGCCTCCAAAAAGAAGCAGATTGCTATGATGTGGGCTCTCAGTAGATACCCCAGATTGGATGGGAGGCAGACAGCAGACAGGATGCAGGGCAGGGAGGCTTCTCTTACCATCCTGGAGTAGACCAGAGATTGCCGACCTGAGTCCCAGGCCAAGGTACTGGCAGAGGTGGAGCCCTCCTCCCTCACCTCCCAGCCTTGGCCCCGCTCCAAGGAAAGGGTGGTGCCCCCAACTTTCAGTTCTGCTTCCTGTGGTCATGGCTGGCAGGGCCCTGGCTGCAAGCCGGTTATGTTTGGGTTCCTGCAGCCCCGCCTCAACCCGTTATAAACAGACAGCCTCAGCCAGGGCCCCAGGTTGGACTGGGAAGTTCATTCTCTGTGCTACCTGGGGCCTGTGCCAAGACCCTCCATGGGTAGTGAGAGCTGTTGATGATTGAAAGCAAAGGAGCTCTGGACAGGGGTCGCCAGTGGGTGTGTGTTTCCTCATGACATCACCCTCCCAATGTCCTGCCCCACTTCAGCTCCATTGTCTTCTGGGCCTGGGATGGGGCACTCAGGAAGTCCCTCAGATCCTCTGGCTTCAGGGCCAGCTCTCTTCTCACCTCCTTCAAGAAGCTTCCTGTTTCCTTCCAGCCTGTATTCACATTGCATGTGTGGTGGGCTGAATGGTGGTCTCCCAAAAGACGTGTCCACACCAAATCCCTGGAACCTGTCAAGGCGACCTTATTTGGAAAAAGGGTCTTTGTGGATACAATTAAGTTAAGGATCTTGAAATGAGATCATCCTGGGTTATCCAGGTGAGTCCTAAATCCAATGCCAAGTGTCCTTATAAGAGAAAGGCAGAGGAGAATTGAGACAGGAAGAGGAGGTGACGTGACCGCCGAGGCAGAGATCAGGGTGATGTAGCCACAAGCTCACAAGTCAAGGATTGCCAATGGCTCCCAGGAGCTGGGAGAGACAAGGAAGGAATCTCCCCTACAGCCTCTGGAGGGCTACTGGTGGCCCTGCTGACACCTCGATTTAATTTCTAGCCTCCAGAACTGTGAGAGAATAAAATTCTGCTGTTTTGAGCTATCTGGCTGGTGGTAGTTTGTTACAACAGCCCGAGGAAATGACTACGCCATGGAGCATAGGCTACCCACACCAGGGATCAGGGCAGGGGCCTTGGAGCCACACAGATGATGCTACACATTGGCTTTCCCTGGCCAATCTCTGCATAACCTCACAGAAGCTGCTAAGCCTCTCGTTCCTCATCTGCAAAATGGAGCCAATACTGCCTGCCTTCCAGGTTTTATTTTGTTTTAAAAGCTTTATTGAGATATAATTCACACAGCCTACAATTCACCCATTTCATACGTACAATTCAATGGTCTTTTTAGAAGAGTCCCAGAGTTGTGTAACCATCCCCACAGTCAATTTTAGAACTTTTTCATCACCTCCCCCAAGAAACCCCATAGCCATCAGCAGTTGTTCCCCATTTCCCCTCCCCCAGCCCCAGACAACCACTAAATCTACTTTCTATCTCTACAGATTTGCCTATTCTGGATATTTCGTATAAATGGCATCATACAATATGTGTTCCTTTGTATCTGACTTCTTTCACTCAGCGTAATGTTTTCAAGGTGCATCCACATTGCAACACGTGCCAGTTCTCTTCCTTTCTATGGCTGAATAATATTCTGTTGTACAGATAGATCACATTTTGCTTATCCATCCATTCATCTGTTGATGGACATTTGGGCTGTTTCCATATTTTGGCTATTACGAGTTATGCTTCTGTGAACACGTGTATAAGTTTTAGTGTGGCATGCCTGGGATTGCTTTAAAGATTAAATGAGGCAGCATTCAAAGTATTTGATACGCCCTTCAACAAATGATGATAAAGGAATCTTAGAGAGACTCTTCCCAGACTCTTTCAATTTACACATTAGGAAACTGCGGCATGATAGAGGAGAAGAGTCTTGCTTACAATCCCCCAAGGCAGCACAGCTTTGCACTTAAATGCAGGTGCTTGCATCAGACTGCCTGGGTTCAAATTCTAGCTCCACTTAGACTTGGATTTCCTTATGTAAATCACTTCACCTCTCTGAGCCTTGGTTTTCTCACATGTAAAATGAAGACAGTGATGGTACCTGCCTTACATGGTTGTTGATGTGATGATTAAGTGTGCCAGCTCCCGTGCCTGGCACATAGTAAGTGCTCTGTGATCTTAGCTGGTATTTTTTGTGGCGGTGCCAAACATGGAACCCAGGTCTCCTGACTCCCTGGTGTGAGATCCCTTGAATCTACACTTCCCCAGTTCCCTTTCCTGTCTCATGGGCATCTTCCCAATGTGGCTGAAAGTTCCCTGAAGGAAGGGAATATGGCTTCCTCTCTCCACCACCCGGAGCATATGAGAGGTGCCGAATGATTACTGTTGTTCATTCCCCCCAACGCCAGCCCTCGCCAGCTGGGAACTATGGTGGGTGCTAATTCTCTGCCTCTCTCCAACACCCCATGAGATGACTGAACATGGCTTCCCTCCCAGGCAGTGCACAGCGTGCAGGCATGGAGTTGGGGGCTCTAGAAGGCGGGTACCTGGAGCTTCTCAACAGCAATGCTGACCCCTGGCACCTATACCACCGCTATGACTGGATGGACCTGGCTGCAGAAGAAGAGATTGAGCTCTTTTCAGGTGGGCTCCCCTCCCTCCTGGCGTCCCCCCCCCCCAGCTGACTGAGACAGCAACCAGGGAGGTGGTGGCTGTGGGGCTCTGGTCAGCACCACGGACAGCTCCCCGCCCTCACAATGCCAGCCTCTGCCTCCTTCCCAGCCAGCCCTCCTCCCAGATCTTTCCTGCTTCACCCAAGGGGCTTTTCCTTCCAGAACCCGACACAGACACCATCAACTGTGACCAGTTCAGCAGCCTGCTGTGTGACATGGAAGGTGACGAAGAGACCAGGGAGACTTATGCCAATATTGGTGAGGAAGGCCCCAGAGGGGAAGCGTTCTTTGTCCTCCTTTGTTAATCTCACCCGTTCACCTTGAGCCTCAGCAGGTTTCTCCCCCAGAAATCATGGGAAGGGGGACACTGAGTAGGGGCTGGGAGAACAGAGACTCCAGTGAAGAGGGGAGATGCCGGCCAGTGCAGGAAACAGGTCCCGCCACTAACGACCACCAGGCAACCAGAATCTCACGTTTACTTCCTCTGCCTCCATTTCAGTTTCTTGCTCTTCTTTCTGTCTTTCCCATAAAGCCTACGCCATACACCTCTTTCCCTTTCCCTTCCCACCCCTAAGCCAAACTACTCCAGTATTTGCAATGACTGCCATTTACTGGGCACTCATAGCATGTTCACTGCTGTACGTGCGTCATCGCCTAGAATCCTTACAACAAAGGAAGTAGGTGCTGCCAGTCCCTCTCCTTTACAGATGAGGAAGCTGAGGTGTAGATAGGTGAACCGACCTGCCCGAGGCTGCATTAGCCATAGGAATGGGCAGGTCTGAAATTCTAGCCTAGGTCTTTTTCATTTCAAAGTCCCCATTTTTAACTACAAAAAGAAAAGCGTCTGGAGTTGGGAGGTTTGCCAAGGCTTAAGCTGTAAAGCTGGTTTGTAGCTTTCAGACAAGGGCAGAACTCTCTGGAGGGAGGTTTTGCTGCTGCTGCTACTGGGGTTTTTTTTTGGGGGGGGGCGTGGGTAGGGTAGAGGATCCCTCCTCACCAGCATCACCACTGCCTCACACAGAGCTTTTGTTGAAATAGAAAAAGGTGCCCCTTCCTCTAGACTCTCTGCCAGGCAGTAACAGCTTGGCTAGCAAAGCCCAAGCTGGACTCCTGCTCTCATTTGCCCCCTTGGCTGGGGTACCCTTGTGCAGTGGACAACCTGTACGACTGCTCTTAGTGGCTCTTTTCCTGGCAACTCAGGAACCACATTACTCAGCAGGTTTGTGCTTGGCCCAAATGAGGCCAATTTTTCCCCCGAGCACAGTTAATTGAACATCACACAGAGGCAGAATGTGGAGAGAAGCAGTAACTGTGCCTGTCTCCGCAGTTACAGAACTGAGAGCTTGCCTGCTTCCTTCTCTTCCTAGGAATTCACTTAGAGGAAGCCGAAGTGTTTGGGGATGAGGGCATTCACATTTCCTCAAAACTGGAGGCAGTAATTAAGTATCTGGGCATCTCTTAGGATTTGGGATTTTTTCCCCCTTAGGGGCATCTCCATAGGTGAGGAAGCTGCCAAAGCAAGTGGGCGGGGCAGCGTCTTGGTCTGTTTTCTGTTGCTTATAACAGAATACCTGAAACTGAGTAATTTATAAAGAAGAGGATTTGTTTCTTACAGTTACGGAGGCTGAGAAGTCCAAGGTTGTGGGGCTGCACCTGGTGAGGACCTTCTTGCTGGTGGGGGCTCTGCAGAGTCCCAAGGCAGAGCAGGGCAACATGTGACAAGGGGTGCGTGTGTGCTAGCTCAGGTCTCTCTTCCTCTTCTTATAAAGCCACCAGTCCCACTCCTGTCATAACCCGTTGATCCCTTAACCCGCGAACCCATTAACCCATAAGTGGACAAACCCATTCATGAGGCCTCTTGAAGCCTCCAATCACATCTTACAGGCCCCACCTCACAATACTGCCACAGTAGGGACTGAATTTCAGTATGCGTTTTGGAGGGGACAGATATTCAAACTGCAGCAGGTACCTTGCCCAAGGGTTTTCTCTTTGCTCCTAGCAGGCCAAGCCCGGGCCTGGGCAGATGTTCGTTTGAGGCATCCTGAAACACTACCGGGCTTCCGTATGTGTAAAGCGGGGATAATAATCACATCTACGTCATGAGATGGTTGTAAGATTGAAAAAGTCACTGTGTGTAAAGCATTTAGGAAAGGAATTTGCACAGAGTAAGCATTCAGGGGATGTTGGGTGCCACCGCACAACATCACCACCGTTGATGTCATCATCATCGATGCCCTCCTTCCTGCCCTCAGCCCAGACCCCCACGGCTCCCCAGTGCCTAGAAAATCAAGTCCTAACTTTCCCCAATGTGAAACTTCTACCATAGTCACCTACCCCTCAGAGTTTCCCAAACACACCCTGAACACCTTTCCTCACTCTGTCACCATGACCCAGAAAGTCATCCATTGTCCTTCTCTCAGACTCTGCCCCATCTTTCAAGACCTAGCTCCAGTATCCCTTCCTCCAGGAAGCTTTCCTGATTGCTCCATCCCCTTATGCACTCTTTTCTCTGACCTCCTGCCATGATAACTCTCTCCCAGGGGCTCTAAGCCATGTACTACTTCATATAATTAAGCACCACTTATTGAGTGCCTACTGTGTACTATGTTGAATGCTTTAAATGCAGAGCCTCTAGTCATCACCATCTATCCCTGTGTAGTAGGTGTTATTTATTCTCCTTATACAGATGAGGAAATGGGGTTCAGACAGGTTAAGTAACTGGTCCAAGGTTGCACAGCTAGTAGGGCATGTGGAGAGTGGAGGTGGAATTTGAAGTCAAACCTCATGCCAACTCTATCAGTCTGCTTTGCACTACTTTACAGCAGCAGATAAGTTTTTGTGGATACATACCTCACCCTTTCAATGAGATTAAGAGCCCATGAAAGGGCCGGGCAGGGTGGCTCATGCCTGTAATCCTAACACTCTGGGAGGCCGAGGTGGGAGGATCACTTGAGGTTAGTAGTTTGAGACCAGCCTGAGCAAAATCGAGACCCATCTCTACCCAAAATAGAAAAAATTAGTCGAGTGTGGTGGCACGCACCTGTAGTCCCGGCTACTCAGGAGGCTGAGGCAGGAGGTTCACTTGGGCTCAAGAGTTTGAGGTTGCAGTGAACTACAATGACGCCACCACACTCTACCCAGGGTGACAGAGCGAGACTCTGTCTCGAAACAAAAAAAAAAAAAAGAGAGAGAGCCCATGAAGGGTCAGTGTTCATTCATTGATTTGATCATTCATTCAGCAAACATTTATTGAGCCCCCACTGTGTGCTGGGCCCAGAGGGTCACAGCTCCCTGGTAACTAACCAAGGTGTGGCACACAGTAGGCCTTCAGTGAGACCTTGTTGATTGACTGAGCTTTTCCTCGTCTGGGCAGCGGAACTGGACCAGTACGTGTTCCAAGACTCCCAGCTGGAGGGGCTGAGCAAAGACATTTTCAGTAAGTTGTGGGGTTGGGGGGGGTGAATCTTGGCTCAGCCTGCATGTCCGGCCTTGTTCCTTGGGGAGCACCCTAATACCTGATGACCACCCCTCCCTGGGCAGTCAGACCTCTCTCGCCTTGGGCCTCCACTTATCATGCAAGTTGGTCTCTGGTTTTTCTCCAAAGTAGAGCACATAGGATCAGATGAAGTGATCAGTGACAGTGTGGAGGTGCCAGCAGAAGTGGGGCAGAAAAGTCAGAAAAGACGTGAGTGAGCCCCTCCCTGACCCAACCTCGCCTCGCTTGAGACCTGGCCCTTCCTTGGCTCCAAAGCCTGCTGTGGCTCCCAGTTGCTTTCCTCGTGAAGTCCCGTCTGCCTTGCCTGGCTTTTGGGGCCCCCGCTGCCTCGCCCCTCACTTCTGCTTGCTGGTGACCCAGGGAGGACACGGACGGCCCAGGTGCAAATGCCCACTCTCCTGGTGGGTTTCTGTCCCTGGCTGTTTTGATTGTCATTCCCAAAAGTTCCTCTGGGTTCTGGCTTCTCTTTTGTCCTTAGTGGTCACCCCTGTATTTGAGGGAGGCCTCTTCAAGCACAGGTTCTGGCATCAGCAAGAACTGGGTTTGAATCTTGGACCTGCTATTTATGGTCTGTGTGACCTTGGCCAAGTACCTGTACCTCTCTGAGCCTCCTACCCAGTCTCCCTTCCTCCTTAGTTTGTCCTCATGTGGTGGCCCATGGGAGCTTTTAAATGCAAATCGGATCATTTCATGGCCCTGCTAACCCTCCTGGCTACAAAATACACACACCACAGGGCGTGATCCGGCCTTTCCCACCCTGAGCCACTACACTCCAGCCACCACTGCCTCTTTCCACTCCTGCAACCCACGTGTCCTTTCCAGCCCCAGGGCCTTTGCACTTGCTGTTCTCTCTACCTGGAATGCCCTTCCCCCAGTTCTTCCCTTGGCTGGTTCCTTCTAATCTTTCAGGACTTGGCTAAAATGTCACCTCCTCCTGGAAGTCTTCCCTGACTCCCCTTCCACATAGATTAGCTCACTTATTCTCACCTTGTTCGTGCCTTTCCTAGCCCGTTAGCACTTTTTGCAATCTGGACATATTTATTTATTGCCTGTTGCCAAGTTCTCCCACTGTGAGGACAGGGACCTTGTCTCCCTGCTCATCGCTGCATCTCTAGCAAGTAGCACAGTGCCTGGTATGCAGCTGCACCTCAACAAATATCTGCTGAATGAAAATATCTGTAAAATGGGCATGACAGCTCATTGAGGTGCTTACTGTGTGCCAGAACATGTGCTCATTGCAAAAGCACACAGCTAGGAAGGGATTCAAAAGCAGGTTGTTTTGTTTTGTTTTGTGACTCAAACTCATGTTGTGTCCCCCCTTTGTGGCTCAGCTTCTTCTGTTGTCCTCACTGCCTGGGGTGCTTCGAGGTGGGTTTGGGTTCAAGCTGGAGGAAGGGGAGGGAGGGAGGGGAGAGGATGGGGCCCCCCCTAGGCCACCTCCCAGCCCTTGGAGGGAAGGCATTATGGCCTGCTGCGGTCATGAGCCCCTCCTGGCTTGGGACGCCCCTCCCCTGGGCGGCTGACCATGGCATTCTCTCTGCAGCCTTCCCAGAGGAGCTTCCTGCAGACCGGAAGCACCGGAAGCTGGGTGAGCAGGGCAGGGGGCCAGGGAGGGGCCTCTGCAGGTACCCATGTAAACTGGCATTGGAAGCCGAGTCTCAGAGAGGGGGAGTCATTCGTCCAGAATCACACGGCTAATGAGAGGGAAGGTGGGAGTCAGTGCAAGGTCAGGATTCCTTAGCCCACGCCCTGAAGTGTGAGGGCTGCTGGGAGATTCGGCTTCTCCTAGGAAGCCTGTCCTGGACACCCCTTCCCCTTCATTGAGTCATTTCTGACACTCGCCCCCAGCCTCGTTCCACTGCCCCCTTCCCCCACACCACACTTCTCCTTTCAGAGTGCAGAGTCACTGGGGTGAGGCAGGCACCTAGTGCCCTCCTGCCCTGCTTAGGGGACCCCTGCTGAGTGAGACCGTCCCCCAAGCTCCTCCCACCAGATGCTGCCTCCTCTCCCTCCTCTTCCTCCCCCCCAGTTGTGATCACAAAGGTGGGGAGACCAGCCCCTGTGCGGACAAGAGACAGAGGAATGACAGGCTCATAGTCTGAGGGAACCCTAGTCCCTGCCCTCAGAAAGTTCCAGTCTGATCATGGAGACAGGGGCCCTGCCCGTGAAGACCCTCTCCAGGATGATGGAGAAGTGGTCCCTGTTCTCAGGGAGCTCCTGATCTGATGGGAGAGACAGGGTTCCTGTTCTCCAAGACTCCCAATCTGATGGGGGCAACAAAGCCTTCCCATCTTAGATCTCCCCGTTAAATGGCGGCGATTGAACCCCTGCCCCTAATCTGATGGCGGGGGTGGAGGGGTGTGCCTGGTGCAACCCCTGCCTTTCACTGGGCACAGCCCAAGTGCTTGGGGCTTCTTAGGGTCCCCTGCAAGGCTCAGTGACTGGCCCTGGAAGGTGCTGGTGCCTGGAGCCAGCAGCCTGTTTGTAGTTTCTATTCGCCCCAGCTGTGCGTGTGGAGCCTCAGGGAAGCTCAGGGCCGGGTCACAAGGAGAAGGTTAGAGCCACCTGGCACACAGCAGTTGCTAATCAGCCCGGCTCGGCAGGGCTGAGAGAGGACGGGCATTTCCTCTAACTGCCAGGAGAGAGATCTGGGAGGTCACAAGGAGAAGGCTAGAGCCGCCTGGCACACAGCAGTTGCTAATCAGCCCGGCTCGGCAGGGCTGAGAGAGGACGGGCATTTCCTCTAACTGCCAGGAGAGAGATCCGGGAGCGCCCTCCCACCCCAGGGAGGCCCCTCTAGGCTCCCAGCCAGGTCTCACCCAGCCTCTAACACGGCCCCTTCCTCACAGCCGAGGCCCCTGCTATGCCCATGGTGACTGGCAGTTTCCTGGTGGGGCCAGTGAGCGACTCCTCTGCCCTGCCCTTCCTGCCACCACCTGCTCTGTTCAACCAGGAGCCAGCATGCGGCCAGACCCACCTGGAAGAAACCGTCCAGATGCCCAGTATGTTAGGGGCTTGGAGAGGGTGGGCTTTCCCCCTCCCAGGAGGTGGCTGAGGAGCTGGCATGAAGGCAGGGACTACCAGGAACAGGAACCCCCACCCCCTGTTGATGTCACTCACCTCTGTCCCAGCCAGCGTCATCCTCAGGGTCCCCATCAGCTCAGTCCCTGCCACAGAACACGCCTCAGAAGGAAACACATCCAGGGGCGGCCTAGGAGGGAGTCTCATCAGTCAGGGAATTCACCCGCCAGCCCTACACATCCATCGGCTCTTTGTGGAGAACCTTCTCTGCGCAGCTGCGCTGCTGGGCGCTAGGGACGCCACCGTGCGTAAGACGGACACAGCTGCTGCTCATGGGGAAATGAGATCCTTTAAGGCAGTCAGACGTTGACGGAAAAGTCACAAAGCAGAATTACAAACACAGACGCTGTAGGAGATGGCACCTCACTGCCTTTGTCTCTCGCAGCAGCCCCTTCCTGGTCCTCGGTGAGCTGCTTGAACCTCCCTGCCGGACCCATCCAGTTGATCTCCACTCTCCCCGCTCTGCCCCAGGGGCTCTGGCAAATCTCAGGGGTCGGGGTGTCCAGTGTCTTCATCTACCAGGGTGAGTGAGAAGCCTGGCCCCCGGCCACCTCTCCTGCCTACCTGGCTTCTCCCCAACCCGACCTCCGCTACCCCAGGCATTTGGCAGTAGGCCCCAGTGTCTTCTCATGATCCTCCCTCTCTGGCACACCTTTCCCAGTCCCAGTGTCCAAAAATCAAAGCAGAGGAGAAGAGCTCCTTGGGGTGGTCTGGGTGCATGACCGAGAGTGGCTATGTGGCCTTCCATGTGTTACTTTCCCCCTCTGACCCTTAGTCTTTCCTTCTTTTTTTGTTTTTTTTGAAACAGTCTTGCTGTGTTGCCTGGGCTAGAGTGCCGTGGCGTCAGCCTAGCTCACAGCAACCACAAACTCCTGGGCTCAAGCAATCCTCCTGCCTCAGCCTCCCGAGTAGCTGGGACTACAGGCCTGCACCACCATGCCCGGCTAATTTTTTCTATTTTTAGTAGAGACACAGTCTCGCTCTTGCTCAGGCTGGTCAGTTTTTCCTTCTTTTTAAAAAATTTTATTATTAAGTTGCAACATCAATACATGCTCATTAACAAGCCAAATGATAAGAGATGCTTACAAGAGTTGACTGAGGATCTCCCTTATACCACTCCCACAGCATACCAATGTGAGCAATTTGGCGTGCATCCTTGCACAGCTTTCTCAAATTTGTCTTGTTTCCTGATCAGTAAAATGGTCCTGCTGACCTGCCACACTGAGGGGTGGCAAATTCTTTGAAGAAAGTCATGTCTGGGCTCTCAGAAATGAGGCCAGGAGGGTGCTTCCTTCCACTCAAGTTGAGAGCATCCTTTTGTGGCTGCATGTCAGTTTCTGTATGAGGCACTCGTGTCCCAGAAGCAAAGGAGCGGTTCCTGACAGTTCTAGAAAAATGAGCACTAACCACACAATAAGAATGGTGCTATTGTGGCACCTGCCCCTAAGCTCCTTATGAGCTGATTGTGTCCATTTCACAGGTGGGGAAACAAAAGCTCTCGGAGCTATATCTAACTCCAGAGCATTCTCCTCCACTCCATGCTCAAATGTTTTCCCTTGGAAGTTTCCCTCTCCTCAGCCCAGACTTCCCAAGCTTCACAGCCTGATTTGGGGCGGGAGTGACTCAAGTGAGTTCCGGGCTGGGTACCTGGTTATTCTTACACCCTTCTCTACCCACAATGTAGGTGAGATGCCCCAGGCCAGACAAGCACCCGCTTCCAGCGGCCTAGCTATCCACAGCCTCCCCAGGTCCCCAGACCGGCCCGGCTCCACCAGCCCCTTCGCCCCCTCCGCAGCTGATCTGCCCAGCATGCCTGAGCCAGCCCTGACCTCCCATGCAGACGTGACAGGTAAGGACCCTTGGGGGCACAAGAGGCCCTGGCAGCAGAAGTGAGGCCCTGGAGAGGGAATTGCCTCAGACAAGGTTCATGCGCAGAGCCTGCCTGTAGGGACAGAAGGTCATGTTCATGGGTCAGACAGGACAGGGAGGGTCTCCAGGGAGTGGAGGGCACGGCTGGGAGGGGACAGCTGGAGAATCCATGTCCCACCTAAACGGAGCCACCAGCCTTCAGCTGCTTGTTATCCGGCAGGAAAGCAGGTCCAGTGTGGCCGGATCTTTTAAAGCTGAAAATCCCAATTTTTACATAGATACTGTGATTTTAAAACCTGGGTGAAATTTTTAAAAGTGCAGATGGCCAAAGAAAGATGTCTTTGAGTCAGATGTAGCCTCGGGCCCTATCTCGTTACTCCCGTCTTGGCAGACTCAGCCATCGTGGGCTGTGCCCTCCGGATGCTCTGAGCACTGAATGGCCCAGAGGGAGGGCAGTCCCCGGGGGTGCCCCTCACCCTAACTCTGACACCAGCTTCTCCATCTCCAGAGGGCGAAATGTCTCCCACCCAGTGCCAGGCAGACGAGGAGGTCTCCCACAAGCTTCCCAAATGGCCTGGTGAGTGACGCAGGGTCCCTCTGCCCTGGGTGCCGGAGGTGGAAGCCCAAATCTGGCTTCACTTGACTCATCTGCTCAACGTTTATTCAATCCCTTGTTTGTTGGCTCACACATTCATTCCTTCCTTCCTTCCTTCATTCACTCATTTGATTAGGCCATCATTTCAGCATTCATTCCACCACTCACTCACGCAGTTATCTATCAAGAACCTGCCCCTCGATAAGCTCACGCTGGGTGTCGACATCTCATTGGTGAGGCTGAGAGAGCGAACGAGGGGCGAGTGGATGAGGATGGGAGTGACGGGAGGTGAGAGGGAACGAGTGAGTAAGAGGATGGCTAAATTACAAACGCTGACTTCCCTGTACTCATCTAAGCGCATTAGATATGTTAAATCATCAGTTTCAACGCTAATGTTATCCCCATTTTACGGATGAGAATACTGAGGCATAGCGCAGTATATAACAGGCTCAAGATTACACTGATAAGTGGCCGAGGTAGGATTTGAACCTAGACACCAGGGCTCCACTGTCCTAACTCTTAACGCCCGCTCTTGTGGCCTCCCCACGGTGAGTGAGGGAGGGACCAAATGAAGAAGGAGGTTGGTGAGGACACGAGGGAATGAGATGAGGCATGAAAGGAATGCACAGAGACACGGGGAGAAGGCGAGCGAATGATGGGGTGTAACGAGTGAGTGACTCAGTGAACGAGCCGCATGAGGCAGTCGATGAAGACTGTGCAGCAAATGGATGAAGACGCGGTGAGGGTGGCAGTGTTGGCCTCGTGGTGGCTGACCTGCCTCTTACGTCCCCCGCCGACACACCCCTTGGCCTTTGCAGAGCCCGTGGAGCAGTTCTGTCGCTCGCTGCAGGACGAGTATCTGGCGGAGCCCGCGGGCCCCGACGGCATCCTGGTTCCCGTGGACCTTGTGAGCGCCGGGCTGCAGAGGACCAGCTACAAGAGCCAGGAGTGGGCACTGGCCACTCCAGACTGGGCGGAGCGGCAGCTGGCCCAGGGGGGCCTGGCCGAGGTGCTGCTGGCAGCCAGGGAGCGCCGGCGGCCGCGTGAAACGCGAGTGGTTGCCGTGCTGGGCCAGGCCGGGCAGGGGAAGAGCTGCTGGGCTCGCGCCGTGAGCCGGGCCTGGGCCCGCGGGCAGCTTCCGCAGTATGACTTCGTCTTCCACGTCCCCTGCCACTCCTTGGACCGCCCGGGGGATGCCTACTGTCTGCGGGACCTGCTCTTCTGCCTGGGCCCACAGCCACTCGAGGCGGACGACGAGGTCCTCGGCCACATCTTGAGCAGGCCCGACCGCGTCCTGCTCATCCTGGACGCCTTCGAGGAGCTCGAGGCCCAAGAGGGCGTTTTGCACAGCCCGGCATCCACAGAGCCCTGCTCCCTCCGGGCGCTGCTGGCCGGGCTCCTCCAGCGGAGGCTGCTGCGGGGCTGCACCCTGCTCCTGACCGCCCGGCCCCGCGGCCGCCTGGCCCAGAGCCTGAGCAAGGCCGACGCCCTGTTTGAGGTGGCCGGCTTCTCCACCGAGCAGGCCCGGGCCTACGTGTCGCATTACTTTGAGTGCTCGGGGGCGAGCGAGCAGCGAGATAGAGCCCTGGATCTCCTCCGGGACCAGCCGTTTCTCCTCAGTCACGGCCACAGCCCTACTGTGTGCCGGGCAGTGTGCCGGCTCTTGGAGACCCTGCTGGAGCAGGGCGAGGGGGCCAAGCTGCCCGCCACACTCACGGGACTCTACGTGGGCCTGCTGGGCCCGGCAGTCCGCGACGGCCCCCCGGGGGCCCTGGCGGAGCTGGCCAAGCTGGCCTGGGAGCTGGGCCGCAGACGCCAAGGTACCCTGCAGGAGGACCAGTTGCCCTCCGTGGAGGTGAGGACCTGGGCTGTGGCCAAGGGCCTAGTGCGACCCGCCCCGGGGGCCGCGGTGGCCGAGCTGGCCTTCTCCAGCTTCCTCCTGCAGTGCTTCCTGGGGGCCGTGTGGTTGGCTCTGAGCAGCGAAATCAAGAACAAGGAGCTGCCGCAGTATCTGGCACTGACCCCGAGGAAGAAGAGGCCCTATGACAACTGGCTGGAGGGCACGCCGCGCTTCCTGGCCGGGCTGATCTTCCAGCCTTGCGCCCGCTGCCTGGGAGCCTTGGTGGGGCCAGCGGAGGCCGCCTCGGCGGACCGGAAGCGGAAGGTGCTCACCAGGTACCTGAAGCAGCTGCAGCCGGGGACGCTGCGGGCCAGGCGGCTGCTGGAACTGCTGCACTGCGCCCACGAGGCCGAGGAGGCTGGGATTTGGCAGCACGTGGTGCAGGAGCTCCCCACCCGCCTGTCCTTCCTGGGCACCCGGCTCACGCCTCCCGATGCGCATGTGCTGGGCAGGGCCTTGGAGGCGGCGGGCCGAGACTTCTCCCTGGACCTTCGCGGCACTGGCATTGACCCCTCTGGACTGGGGAACCTCGTGGGACTCGGCTGTGTCACCCGTTTCAGGTGGGGGCAGGGGACGGGGAAAAGGGGCTCCCTTGTGCTGGGCACCGACTGTGGTCTTGGTGCTGGGCCTGGTACTCACTCTGTGGGGTCCTATTTTGTGTGCACAGCAGCCAGGTGGGGCAGAATGGATCCACCCCATGTTCACGATGATGATGCTGAGGCTCAGAGAGGGGCAGCTGCTTGCCCAAAGCCACACAGCAGTGAGGGGCAGAATTGTTCTTCCAACCAATATTTGAAGGCCCACCATGTGCCAGGCACCGGGCCGTATCTAGAATCCAAGACTGACCTGGGTTCAAATTTGTTTTCTTCTCTTCATCTACTGATCAAGGCACTGTGTTCTCAGGCTTAGATTAAAGCCATGGCCTCCCCTTGGCCTCCCTGCCTCCGTTCTCTCCTCTTTCTCTCCATTTTATGTCCAGCCACCAGTGCAATCTTCCCAGAACTTAAATCTGATCATATCCCACCCCTGCTGACAACCCTTCAGGGGCACTCTACCACCGTCAGGATGGATGGAGTCTAAATTCCTTCATTTGGTACATTTAAGTCTTTCTGCAGTCTGCTTGAGCATTTCAGCTTAATCTTCAGAGAATTGCTCCCACAGTCTCCCTAAACTCACTTTACCCAAGCTGTGAAGTCCTATACAATTGTGCCAAGAATTTAGTACCGAGCTCCCTGGTAGCCAAAGCAAAAAGGAAACAAAACCACTGAGAGTTGCCGGAAAGAAGGACTCCATAAGGGCTGGAGTGGTCATGGAAGGCTTTCTAGAGGAGGTTAAGCTAAGAAAGGAAAGTATCTGCATAGGTAGGAGGTCCCTTCATGGAGCTGCCCCTCCGTTATGGTCTAGCCCAGGCACCGTGCCTGGGTCTGAGGCCCTCCCTCCACAGGGCTGCCTTGAGCGACACCGTGGGGCTGTGGGAGTCCCTACAGCAGCGTGGGGAGACCAAGCTACTCCAGGCGGCGGAGGAGAAGTTCACCATCGAGCCTTTCAAAGCCAAGTCCCCGAAGGATGTGGAAGACCTGGGCAACCTCGTGCAGACCCAGAGGTGAGGGGAGAGGGGTTGGCAGTTGGTTCAGGCCATGCATGTCGAGGGCACGAAGGACCTGTTATCAAGATTGTCATGGGCGTTTCCAGTGCCTCGTCTCCCTTGGGACACCCCGTGTCCTCCTTCTGGGCAATGGCTCCTCCGAATATCTCACTGCAGTCGCCGCTCAGGCAAAGCCTGCTGGGTTGAGCACTTTGCTCCATTTAAAACTCGCCATCATACGCCCAGTTCTTTTTCAGCTAAAGCCAAGGAGATGCTCTCCCCTTCTGGGAGTTAACAAGGATGGCTCGTGCATGTAGTAACAGAAGTGACACCTGCTGCCACCGTTTGAGGCGTTTAGGACCAGTATCATTCCCATTTCATAGACAGCAGAGATAAGATCCAGAGGGCAGAGGACACTTGGCCACAGAACGAGTTAACTGTCACTCCTTCCCTCATCACACACTGTTAGGTGCTGTCTGGGTAGATGCTGTAAGTGCCTACTCCGAGGCTGTTTTCCATGAAACACACAGTCCTGAGATTTTTCTTCTCAATGGGGCACAACAATAGCCCCAAGGCAGGCAATCCTCCCAGGGCGTTTTGGGGACTGGGCAGCCACCATGGGACCCATGGGTTAGGGCTCAGTGACAGAAGGGCCTCCCCCCCACACCAACACTGCCTGTTCTCTCTAGGACGAGAAGTTCCTCGGAAGACACAGCCGGGGAGCTCCCCGCTGTTCGGGACTTAAAGAAACTGGAGTTTGCGTAAGCGAAGGGGTAGATTGTCTCGGGTCATCACTTGCTGGGCTGTGCCACCAGGGTAGAGATGGGTCTCCAGGGCCGTTCTTACCCTCTCACCCACCGCTTTGGAAACCAGCACTGGAGTGTGGCCGTCTGGGCAAGTGCGGAGATGCTCCGATTCCAGGCTCACAGGGCCGTTTGCTGGTTAGCGCACCCGTTCCCGTTCCCGCCGCCAGCAGGCTTGTTGAGCGCCTACTGAATGACCAAGGCTGCTGTCCTCAGTGAGCTTGCAGTCTAGTCAGCACCCATCTGGAAGGGCTCAGGGGGACTTCCTGGAGGAGGTGCTATCTTCATTGAAGCTTGGCCAAGGAGAAGGAATGAGCCAATGGGGAGAGGGGAGAGAGAAAGACCTTCCAGGAATTAGAATTCGGCCAGGTGTAGGAGAAGGGCCCCATGTGTCCCTCAGCCTGTGACCTTCCATAGGAGGAAGATGCTGTGACCACTGCTTGAGTCCTTTTCCCTGCTGTGGCCGGGGACTGCACACGCCCCTTGTGCTTGAGCTTGCTGATGTCCACGACCAAGGGGTGGGCTCCCCAGGGGAAGGAACCAACCCTCCCTAGCCAAGGCCACCCCCTAAAGCCCAGGTGCCTGCCCTGCCTCCAGGCACTGGCCACACAGCAGAACCATTGGTGGTTCCAATCATTCTAGTGCTCAAACCCCACCCCAACCCAGCAACTCAGACTGGGGAATCTCCCCCACTTTGAAGGATTCCCAAGAGCTTTCGCTGTGCAGTTAGGGTGAACAAGCACCCCAGCTCGCCTGGGACTGGTTTTAGGACTGAAACTCTTGTATCCCAAGAAATCCCTCAGTCCCATGCAAGCCAGGACAGTTGGTCACCCTATGCAAGGCCAGGGCTGGGAGCCAACATCCTAGGTGGTGCTGCCAGGGTGACAGCAATGGAGACCTCAGTGGGCTCTAGAGAACCCAGCTGTGCCTGGGTCACTCTGGAAGGGCAGCCCACTGCACATGGTCCCTGAGAGTGCAGTCATTGTCATTGGTTACTTAGAGCTGTCAGAACATAGCTTGTCAATGTACAAAGCACCTTTGCTTCTGTCATCTGAGCTGATCCTCCTCTGGGGCTATTACTGTTACCCCTCGTTGTACACATGGCAACACCGAGACCCGGAGAGTTTACATTGTTTGTCCAAAGTTGTAAAAGTCAGGTCAGCCTGGCTCCAAGCGCCAACCAAGGAAAAAGCTAATTTAGTGTTTGGTTCTTGTCAAAGGGCTAAGATCATTTCTTGATTAGGAAGGCATCATTAAGCACCTAGTGTATTCAGTGCATTTTACATGTAATCTCATTAATCTCAAGAGCTACTGTGGGAGACAGACATCATCTTCCCCATTTTACAGATGAGGAAACTAAGGCTCGGCCAGGTTAAGTGACTTGCCCGTGGCCCCCCGGCTGATCACCCACACGCTTCTCTTGTGCCCAGGAAACAGCCAAGCGTCTCTTGTTTTGAACAGAGACAAAGGGCCAAATTTGTGTGGAGGTAAAAATGTCGCTGAAAAGAGGAAATGTATGAAAACAATCGCGAAGCGCCCTTTCTGGCCTTGAATTATTTTCAGCTTAAAAAGCCCCTAGTTTGAGGTCGGAACTGCACTCTGGCGAGCAGTGACAATGGGGTAGAACAGCCTAGGGCCAGTGACCAGCCACCTGGAGGCCGGAAGCCCCGAGAAAGTTCTGAGGAAGGAAAGAAGGAAGGAAAAGACTATTTCGGGCATCTGTTCTGGCAGCCACTGTGCCGGGCACCCTGTGGCCCTCAGTTGCCTCTGGGCCACTGGAAACCCTGCAGGGACCCCACTCACACAGCACCCTTCCCCGATGCCCCCACTTCCCTGTTCACCCTGAACTCTCTCCCTTGCTCACTACGACTCCAGCCACGTGGGCCTCCTTGCTGGTTTTCAGCCACCCCGGGCAAGGTCCTGCCTCCGGGCCTTTGCACTGGCTGTGCCCTGTGCCTAGGATGCTCTTCCCCCGATACCTGCACGTCCCACGCCTGCATCTCCCGTGGTCTTTCTCAGTAAGGCCTTTTCTGACCCTCCTATTTATAAATGAAATCTCGCCCCCTCGCCACTGTACTTTTTCTGCGTGACTCACTGACTCAGACACCAGATCTTTCCCTCGCCAGCATGTCAGCTCCGCCATGTCAGGGGTTTTGTCTGTTTTGTTCGTGGCTCTCTCCCCTGGGCCTGGCATGGTAGGCGAGGGGTAAACACATGAGGATGAATTTCTTCATCCTTCCAACAACCTCACAAGGTCCGGGCTGCCGAGAGCCAGAGGCCCTCAATGCCGGTGCCACGCAGGAGACCCCGGAGTCCAGCTCCGACCCTGTGGCCTTTTACTGTGGCCTGTGGTTCCCAGACTTTGGGATTTCAGAGACCAAGAACATTTCGGAATGAATTTGAGTGACCACGCAGTTACCATCTTTTAATTTTTATTGAGTATATTTATTCAAACAAACAAACAAACAAACAACAACACAGTAACCACTGCTGGCCCTATAATTTTATTAAAGAATGATCATTTTAATATCAAAAAAGTTCAAAAGACATAATTTTAGAATAAAAGACAGGTCTTTATAGTGAATACATTTAACCATATTTTTGAAACAAAACAAAACAGCCCTTCATTGTCCTTATTTCTCTCATTCCCTCCAAGTCTGATCTGGATGACGTTGTGTAAGCTATTTAACCGCTCCATGCCTCGGTTTCCCCATATGTAAAATGGGGGAAGAAGAACCTTTAGCTCAGAGTTGTGAGAATTAAATGAGATCTAAGCTGAGTGAAGGACTCTGCGTGTGCCTGGTGTATAATAAGTGCTCAAGGAATAGCTCTTTTTGTTATTAAAATGCAACAAGTAAACCGTCTGGTTTACCACTTGCGGTGGTCCTCGGCTAGCACTTGGGGGCCACTTCACCAGGCTGTGGATGTGGACGGAGAACTGGCTCCAGGGGGCTTCGTGAAATCTGCCCCGAGCAAAAGGGACTGGGGTCCCACGGGGGAGGGCTGGGGAGGGCTCAGATAGGGCCTGGCTTCTGTGCCCATCTCTGCTCCCCCCGGGGCTGGATCCAGGGCTGCGACGGTTCTGGGGTCTCACCCTGCTCTTTGCCTCCTAGGTTGGGCCCCATTGCAGGCCCCCAGGCCTTCCCCAAACTGGTGAGGATCCTGGCGGCCTTTTCCTCCCTCCAGCATCTGGAGTGAGTATGGCCCCGGCGCCCCGGCCCCGCCACCCCTGGGTTCTGACAACCCCAAGCTCTGCCCCGAGGCACGTGGGAAGGGCAGAGCCCTCTCTTTCTCTCGCCGCCCCCCCTGCTTCCTCTGTGTGGCTGGGGGAGTAACCAGATGACTCCACTGCAGGGAACGGACAGCCGATGGGGATCCCCAATAACTGAAAAAGTTTGGGATCCTTTTGTGACCTTTGAAACTCTTTCCCCTCATGGCCTCGTTTGCTGCTGGGGAGGTGGGAGGGCGGCGCGAGGGGGCACGATCCCACTTCACAGTGCAGGTTCCAAGAAGTAAAGGAAGCTGCCCGAGCTCAGTGGGGCGAGGGGGGTAGGGCTGAGAAGCAAACCAGGCATTGCCAGCCAGTTGGCAACCTCAGGTGACAAAGTCCCGGTCTCCAGGGCTCGGGAGTGGGAGTGGGCCTTCTGCCTGTGCTGTATCCAGGGCTGGGGGGATGGGAGCGGCAGGTGGCCTCCCAGGCGCTGGCTGACGGTCTCCATCTGATTCCACTGGCAGCCTGGACTCACTGAGCGAGAACAAGATTGGGGACGAGGGCGTCGCACAGCTCTCAGCCACCTTCCCTCAGCTGAAGGCCTTGGAAACCCTCAAGTGAGTGGGCTGGGCCTGTCCTTCCCTCCGCATCTGTCCCCCAAAGGCCAGCTGGCTTTGGTATGCTCCCATTCACTCATCCGCTCAATCCACCATTCATCCTTCCATTTAATTATTCATTCATTCACTCATTCATTCATTCATTCATTCATCCAGCCACTCACTCCATCATTCCTTTATTTAATCATCCACCCAGCCCATCACTTATTAATTTAATCAAGAAATACTTAAGGAGCACCTACTATGTGCGGGCACCATCCTAGGCCCTGGAGGCCCAGCTTTAAACAAAACAAACAAATTCCCTGACCTCAGGGATCTTAAATTCTAGTGAGGAGACACAACAACCAATCAAACAAATAAACAAGCCTATAATTGTAAAGTATACAGTAATGAAAATAAAATGTGGTGACAGAAAATTACACTGAGGGTGAAATAGGAGAGGTAGGTTAGGATTTATCAGTAAAACATTTTTATCAAAATGGTAAATTTATTTTTAACTCTTCTGGGCTTCGGGAAGCTGGAGATGGATGAGATGGAGGAGGGTCAACATGATGTTTTACTGAACCTGGAGGGTGTCAAAACTTCCCACACTCCTCCTCGTAACTAAGGTCAGGATGGCCAAAGCATTCACTAGAATTCATTTAGCAACTTCCTTGATTGTAGGACCCTGAGACTTCTCCAGTAATTTCTAGTGTTCAAGGAGACAATGCAGGGAGCTAGTTTCCCCCTCTTAGTCCTGCCTCCCTTCTCCTCCTTCCCACCTGTTCTCCCTGCCCCCAAGTTTACTGAGCACCTACTATGTGCTTTGCACTGCTCTAGGCACAAGGATACAGTAAAGAATGGAGCAGACACAGCCCCTCTCCTTGTGGAGCCCACAGCCCAGCAGAAAGGACAGCCCTTAAACAAATAACACACTCACTCACTTAACTGCAGTGCTGAAAAGTGGTCCGAGGGGAAAAGAGGGAATGCTATAAAATCATAAAACATCCTCACTCCCATTATCCCACGTGGCCACACGATGAAACAGTATCCTTTTATTTATTAAGAGTTAGTGTAGGCTATCGACAGCGCCGTTCACGATTTATCACCCAGGACTCTCCCTGAGGTCAATTGTCACGTGTTTGCTGCTATGGGCCACCCTGTGGGGAAGGAGGGTTTTCCGGCTCTGCCCGGGCTGGGCGGATGGATGGATGGATGGATGCTGGTGGGGGAGGGGGCAGACAGGCTTGGTCCTGAGCCCTCCCCCGTTGTGTCCCTGCAGCCTGTCCCAGAACAGCATCACCGACGTGGGTGCCTGCAAGCTCGCTGAGGCCCTGCCCTCGCTCGCTGTGTCCCTGCTCAGGCTGAGGTGAGCAGGGCCCCCGGTCACGGTCACGGGTCAGGTGCAGAGCTGGCTGGCTGGGGGAGGGCAGGGAGCAGCCTGGTGCTGGCTGTGGGTTAGACACGGGGACCCTAGAAGCAATTGCCCTGGCCCTGAACAAGAGGATTAGCAGGACCCAGGGAAGGAACTCTGGGCGAGTGGCGTATTCATTCTTAGCCTCTATTTGCTCATCTGGAAAACGGGCACCATCCCAGGGGTCTATGTGAGGTGCCTGGCACAATGCTGGCCCCTGGTGGGCAACACATTTTGGTCCTTTTCCCAGTCCAGGGTGGCGGCTTCTGGAAGGCTGACCACGCACCGGCCACCTGGGCTGGTCTTGTTCTCGCACACCAGCCAGTGCTTACACTGCCACCTTCTGCTGGGCCTTGGCATAGCACCTCTCGCTTTTGAGTTTTTCTAGCCCGACCCTGGTGTGGAACCAGAGACTATGAGAGGGCTGACCTGGGACCAGAGCCCCAGTCGCTCAACTCAGAATCACCAGCTGTCCTCACTCTCCAGGTGGGGAGGCACTGCCCTCCCTTATGCCAGCCCTCTTCACAGCCAGAGTCAGATTCCCAGGAAAGGTGGCATCTTGTCCATCTCTGTTGATGCATCAGTTCACGTATCCTTCCAGCCAGGACCACCGTGCGCAGCTGTGCAGGTTGTGTACTGTGCAATTGGTAGTCTATGTGATTGGTGACACTCCCTCCCCCAGAGCTGTGCAAGGCATCCAATATTCTCTAACACGAACCGTGGGCCAGGACCTGTGCTAGGGCCAAAGATACAGCTACGAGCAAGATAGATGTGGTTCTTGCATTCAAGTCTCTTGAATAAGTGAACACATGCATAAATAAAATATTTTAAAATAGTGGTTCATGCCGGGAAGTACACTAACAAGGCCCAGGAGAGTACAAGGGAGAGTATCAAATTCCAGAGAGAGATCAGGGCGCCTCTGGGCAGTGATTCCTCTGTGGGAAGCTCTAGGAGGCGGGAACAGCAGGCGCAGAGGCTCTGAGCAGGGAAAGAGCTGTCTGTGGTGAACGGGGACAGAAGGAGGGAGAGGTCAGCAGGTCTAGGTCACACAGGGAGGCGTCTGTAGTTTGTTCAGAGTGAATGGAGAAGCAGGAGGGGCGTGTGGAGGTGAGACTTGATTTGATTTACACTCTAAGAAATATCATATCTCATGGAATCCAGGAGTCCACTCACTGTAAGACAAAATGCTGCAGTAATACTATGACACCCTGTTCGTTATAAGACACACCCTGATCTCAGTGATATTCAAATGAGGACGCGTGTGTCCTGGCATCAATGAAATAGGGTCCGAGCACTCTGCCTGCGGTGGGGAGGCAGGGCCTCCTGGGTCGGGAGACCTGTCCCAGGAAGAGACTGTCAAGCCCCCCCTGGTTTCTGCCCCGATACCAGCCACCTGTGATATCCGGGGAGGCTGGAGTCCAGCACGAATCCACTTGGTAGCAGTTGAGACCTGCTGCTGTCACAGTTCGCTCCAAGGCTGAGTGGCGGCAGAGTCATGGCCCTGAAATCAGAGCCGCAGCGGCATCTGGCCCGGGGGGAGGGGGCATGCTTGGGAATGAGTGTGGCACTAATGCCAGTCGTATTGCTCTGCCCACTGCTACTGATGGTGGCTGTGAGTTCAGCACAAAGGGACTCTGGGTTTTTCTCTTCCTACCCCAACGCTGTCACACCCTCTATGGTAACTCACGTAACCCTCTCGAATGCTTCTGTGAGGTAGTCATAGCCAGAGGTAACACACAGTCCATTCCAGGTGCCGGGGTGCATTTTGAGTATTTTACCAGCATTAACTCATTTACTTCTCCTTACAATTCCTTGATGGTGCCCATTTTACAGACGAGCCAACTGAGTCTCAGAGGAGTTGAGTACTTTGCCCAAGATCACACAGGCAGTAAGAGGCATAGGTGGGATTTGCACTCTTTGGGAAGTCATTCTCCCCAGGGTTGCCACGCTGTCAGCCAGGACGCGACATCCTTTTAGTCCTACTGCTCCCCCTGGACTCATTGTGTGACCACAGAGAAGCAGCCTCAACCCTCTGGGCCTCGGTTTGCCCCTCTGTAAAATGGGGCAGTGAGCACAGCTGGGTGTGAATCCCTCTGGGCCCTGAACCCCCCAGCAACCCCAAGCCCTTGCCCTGGCTTCTGTTTCTGGCAGCTTGTACAATAACTGCATCTGCGATGCGGGGGCCGAGAGCCTGGCTCGGGTGCTTCCGGACATGGTGTCCCTCCGGGTGATGGAGTGAGTGTGGGGTCTGGGCGCTGGGAGGCTGGGCCCAGGGCTGGCAGAGACTGGGGGTCTCCCCTGGCATCCTGGGAGGGGCTGGCTGTGCTGAAGGCCTTGGTGTGGAGCTGGGTGGTCCCGAGGGCCAGGCCCCAGGACGGGTTTCTCTCCTTTAGTGTCCAGTACAACAAGTTCACGGCCGCCGGGGCCCAGCAGCTTGCCGCCAGCCTGCGGAAGTGTCCTCACGTGGAGACGCTGGCGTAAGTCTCGGCAGTGCTAGCGGGCGGAGAGTCCCAGCTCTCCAGGCACGTGGCTCAGCCTGTGACCCTGGGGCTCACATCCCGCTCTTCCCCTCACCAATGTGCGACCTTGGGCAGGCGCAAACTTCACCCTTCTGGACTCACTTTCGTTATCTATGAAATGGGGCTATAATAATATACACCCCAAGAGGTTTCATGAGGTTTAAATGATTCAAGGGCATATAAACCTCTTAGAACAGAAAAATGCCCAGTAAATGCTATACTAGGGTGAACCATATGAAATTGCCTATATCTAGCCATTTCTGACCTGTAAAAATTGGCAATTTCATGTAGCTCAAACTCATTTTTTATTAAGTCAATATGATGTCTACTGTCCAGCAGTAACACTTTATACGCTTTCAAAGCACTTTGACCTGCATAATCACTCGTGTCTTCTAAGATGGATGGGGTGGGTCTTATAGGACCCATTTTACAGATGCGGCAAATAAAGCACAGAGTAGTTAACTAAGCTTTTTGAGGTCACACAGCAAGTCAGCAGCAGAACCAGAAAGGGGTGTCCGGGCTTCTGGGCCTCTGCCTTCCCCAGGACCCTACACCAGCCTGCACCCTGCCAGGTGGGAAGTCCCCAAGGTTCTAGGCTGGGTGGGAGGAGGGATTTGGGGGCAGCTTTTGTTGGGGCTCCAGGCCACCTCTCTCCTCTAACCTGGGCTTTGTGTCCCATTCCCCCTTGCAGGATGTGGACACCCACCATCCCATTTGGTGTCCAGGAGCACCTGAAACAACTGGACTCACGGATCAGCCTGAGATGATCCCAGCTGTGCTCTGGACAAGGTAACCAGGGTGGGCTCTGGAGGGGAGAACCACAGGGGCCCCTGGGGACAGTGTTCCTGGGAAGTGTCCATAGAGAAGGAGTGCCAGGTGGGCTGGGTGACCACCTCTGGACGCAGGCATCATTTGGGACATCCCCCAGTCTCCACACAGGGCTAGTGGAGGTGTCCTCCAGGGTTTGGGGACTTGTTCCCTGAGGGTCCTCCCTGTGGTCAGGCTTAGCGACCAGGGTAGGGACCGGGTAGGTTGGCCATCCACGTCCTTAGCTCTGGGAAGATCTTCCTCCAGGGACTTCCGAGCCTTTCTTGCTGCTGTTCAGCCTGTTGACTGCCTTGATGGCCCTGGATTCATCTTTCACTATGAAGATGACTGTCCCTCAGCCCTGTGTGCCCCACACTGTGCTGTCCGTCAGCCTCGGACCCCCTCATTACACTGTCCCTCCCATCCCCCACCTTATAGGTGTCTAGTCCCCTCCTATGCGGCCTGGCTCACCTCCCTCTCCGACTCGTCCCCCGCAGCACATTCTCTGAAGACACTGAGCGTGCTGGACCTTGAACTGGGTACCTGTGGACACAGCTCTTCTCTGGGGTGTATCCCACGAGCGTCAGCATCCCGGCACCCAGGGCCTGCACGTTCAGGGCCGATCCCCGCCCGCTGCACAGCAAACCGTGTCTTGCTGTGTGACAGACACCGGCCCAGCTCCAGCCTCCTCAGGGCCCAGATGGGTGGGCGCCCGGTGGCGCTGCGGTCCACCTGGGAGCCCTGAGGCCTTCCCTGCAGGACACTCCAGACAGCCACGGCCAGTCCAGAGCGAGGAGACGAGGCAGCCACACTGCGGCCTGCACAGGCCCCTGCCAGCCTGCTGAGAAAGCACTTCTGCACGCTGCTCTCCGACCACACTCCCAGACAGGGCACTCAGCGCTGTGAAGACGCTGGTGGGCAACCCCTGGCCGGCTAATTCCCCAGACCACGACGGGCTGGGGCACTGTGGCAGCGGCTTTGGTCTGTGGGACTGGCTGGGCACTAACTTTGTTGGCCAAGGCCTGGCCAAATGCACTGGACCTTAGCAGAGGAACAGGTAATTGCACACTACTGGGTGGGGGAGCGGGACAGACAGGAGCCCCGGCTGCATTGCCCGTGTCTTTTTTCACTACATTACAAATGTCTCATTTAACCTCACGGGCAGGTCCAGGGTTTCAGTTTATATCATGATCATCATTTTGGGGTACCCACTGTTCTGTCTAAATGTGTAAAAACCATGCCCAAACAGAGTGGCTTAAAATAACGCACACTTCTTCTGCTCACACACCTGCCATTTGGGCAGGGCTTGGTGGGGACATCTCATCTCTGTCCCACTCAGTGTCAGCTGCGGCAGCTTGAGGGCCAGACTTGGATCATCTCAAGACTTGCTCACCTGTACACCTGGCACGGGATGCTGGCTGTCAGCTGGGGACCTCAGTCCCTCTAAGGAGCAGTTGGCTGGGGACCTCTTCATGAGGGTAGCTTGGGCTTCCTCATGGCATGGTGGCTGGGCCGAAGGGTGATCAACCAAAAAGAGAGAGACAGAGAGAGAGAGAAAAGGAAAGAAAAAGGGAGCAGGGAGCGAGACCACAAGAGAGAAGTAGAATCCTCTTCATGACCTGCGTTAGAAGTCACACAGTGCCACTTTTGCCATATTCTATTGGTCAGTGTGATGGGGCTGCCCCTCTCCTACCTACCCCCCATCACCACACACGTGTGTACACACACACACACACACACACACACACACACACACACACGACAGAGTCCGCTTGGGCCCAAGACCTATCTTTTCTGAAAGGATTTTCTCTGTGACTTCCTAAGATGCAGTGGAAAATTCATTACTTGGGGGTCAGAAAGGTTTAAGCGCCATGGGCTGTGCCAAGGGGCTTGTTTTCTTTTGCCTCTGACACACGGCTCTGTCCTGAGAGCACTTAGCCACGCTGGAGCCCTGCCCGGCTGCAGTAAGCCCGAAAGGGACTTGGCAGCTCTGCTTTCTACCCAGCCAGCTGCCAGCTGGGCTGTGGGTCTCCACTTGGGCGTGGCCTCCTCAGCCAGAGGCCCCAGCGTGAGGCACCTTGGTTTTCGCCTGCTGGCAGCGGGAGCGGCTTGTCAGCTCTGGCATGCCAGCCCTGATGCCCACAGATCAGCCCAGTTCCCGAACTCTGCCCCTTTTCCCAGCAAGTGAGAGATGAGAGTCGGGAGGGGCCGAAGGATTCAGACCTGGCTGCCCAGTTGGCAGCCCCTGGGGGGAGGCAGGCGCCTTCTGCCTTGGCCCGGCTGCAAAGGGCATCAGGTGTTGCCACCTGGGTTCTGTTGTAAATCACTTGGGCATCACCTTTCTGGGTGTTCCTGCATTCACAGACTCTGCGGAGTCCATGGGACTCCCGTTTGTGTGGCCACAGGGATGAGCACCCGGCCACCCTCCAATGCAGGCATCTCCAGGTGGGTACCCTGCTTCTGGTCTGTTTGGAGATGATGAAATGAGGCTAGAGGCTACAGTGATTTTTATTTTATTTTTTATTTTTTTGAGACAGTCTCGCTCAATCACCCCAGGTACAGTGCAGGAGTGTCATCGTAGCTCACTGCAACCTCAAACTCCTGGGCTTAAGCAATCCTCTTGCCTCAGCCTCCCAAGTAGCTGGGACTACAGGCACATATGCTACAATGCCCAATTTTTCTATTTTTAAAAAAACTTTTCTATTTTTATTAGAGATAGCGTCTTGTTCTTGCTCAGGCTGGTCTAGAACTCCTGAGCTCAAGAAATCCTACCTCCTCTGCCTCCCAGAATGCTAAGATTACAGGCATGAGCCACTGTGTCTGGACAATAATGATTTTTTTAGTGACAGCTACCACTTATTTAACGAGCTGATACATGTAAAGCACTTATCACAGTGCAAGGGAGCTGCTAAGTGCTCAATAAATAGTAGCAATTATGATTATCACGTGCCAGGCACCATGCTAAGCTCCTCCTGCCCGAGAGGAATGAGGGTCTAGAGTCAGCAGCATAGGCTCTAGGGCAGGTTGCCTATGCTCAGTGTCCAGCTCACCACTTACTTAAGTTACTTCTCTGTGCCTCAGTCTCCTCATCTGTAAAATGGGCACAATTACAATACCTTCTTCATAGGATTATGTGAAGATTCAATGAACTAATACATTGAGAAAAAGAGCCTGGCACAGAGGTCCATACGTGTTAGCTGGATTATTACATACGTTCATGCATTTTATTCTTGCCTCCACCTGGAATGTTCTTCCGAGCACTTCACACGGCCGACTTCTTTTCATCCTTCAGGACTCAGTTTAGAGGACAGCTCCCCATGAAGGTCTACCTGACCACCCTGCTAAACATAGACATCCCTCTGCCCCCACTCTCCAACCCTTCACTATTTTATCTTTTTCACACTTATTTAAGCATTGTCTGCTCTTGGCCTAGGATGTGAGCTATAGAAAGGCAGGAACTTTGCTTTGTTCACTGCTGTGCCCTCAGCACCCAGCAAGGTGCCTGTGCATAGCAGGTGCTCAATAATAAATGTGGAATGAACAAAAATCCTCACTACAACTTTGCTTTATTCATTCTACAATTACATAGTGAGTACACTGTGGTGAATAAGATGTCCTGCCCTGGTGAGTCTTGCATTTTAGCAAATTAAAAAAAAAAAAAAAAAACTCTCTGGATAGGGCTGCCAGGTATGGTTGGGTGGTCTGTGTACTGTACAAAAGCACCTGCAAAAGGGGGTAACTGCAGGCTGCAAACTCGTCTGGGCTCTGCTTACCAAGCTGTGAGTCCTGGTGTGGAGCCTCGTCAGTCCAGAGGGGCACCTTTTACCGTGAATACAAAGTCATAAGAGGTGGATAAAGTACTGTCCCCATGTTACAGATCTAAGTGACATTTATAGGTCGTACCCCCATAAAAGAAGGAATCACGATGTTAACTAGAACACTGATTTCTTTGGAGACTCTGTGCAGGCCTGGGAAGAGTGCTGGGCGTGCTCCCTGAACCCCACCTGTTAGGTGGTAAAGTGATGCTCAGAGGAGCGAGGGCAGGACGGCTGGCTCCACGTCCAGCGGGTTTCAAGTCCGTGCACCTTCTAAGCCCTCAGCCCTCACCTTTCCCCTTAGGCCTGTCTCCCGACAAATGTCTCCCTTCTCATGTGCACCTTTTCCCCCGGGCCTCTCACACGTCTTCTTTCCAGAGTTCTTAGCATCCTCTTCCTTAGACTCGCGTGAAGACAAGAGGTGCTGCTACTGTCTTTCCTCCAGAGTGCTGCTGCACCTGCACTCGCCCACGCCTGTCGCACCTGTAGGATGGGGTTAATCATCCGCACCTTGCTTAACCCAGCGTGTGCGGGAAGGTGCTTTGCATACTGGAGAGGATTACTGCTGTGTCCCCATGAAAACTGCAAGTTGACCCCATTTCACTTCCTCATTTATTCCTTCCCCCTCCCTCCCTCATTCCGCTCATCTTTAACAAAGGTCTACTGTGTATCTGGCAGGGGGGACACACACTTCCCCCTCTGTGGGATTCAGGCCACATTTCCAGCTTGGCCACCAGGCTTTTCCCACCACACCCAAAGGCCATCCCCCAGGCTTGTTGAGCTTGTGGAAGCTGGGAGGGGGGCCAGTCTGGGACTCTCATGCCAGCCTTGCCGGGGTACTCTCCAAACCCCGCCGGATCTCCAACTTGGAAGGCCCTGACTCTTCTTCCCTTTGTCAATCATGAGGTTCTGCATAAGGACCCATTCCCCACATGTCAAAGAGAAAAAAAATAAGGCAGGGCCCCCAGGGCTTGGAGTTGCATACACTTTTTAATCAAAAGAAGTCAGCCTCCTAAGTATTGCTTTTACAGGTTTATCGAAATCAAGTATTCACACCACTCACGTTTTCAGAAAAGTACTTCCAGCCAGGGGAGCCACACGGCACTCCCCAGCGCGATGTCTCGCTTTTGCCAACTTGATGAAGAATAAGCAGCTTGAAACGAAGAAGTCAAAACCCCACCCTCAGCCCGACAGCGTCCTCAGCTTCTTTTTCTTCTGAGTCACTCCCTGAAACAGTCCCTGCATGTAAGACCAGCCTCAGGCTCAACCCAGCCGGGCTTAAGGCTCAACTGGCATCTGACGGAAGTCGCGTTTGTGTGTGTCCGCTGTTTGAAGTGTCCTCTCCAAAGGCGAAGTGGGGGAAGCAGGCGCGGTTGGGGGTGAAGTGCAGGGAGGCGAACTTTGGCTGGGTTCCTGTAAACATCCACCGGGCTCGCAGAGCCACAAGCCAAGGCTGGGCCGTCTGCGGGACGCTGCAGGCAGACGAGGTCTTCGGGTTCCCCTTGCCTTCCCCGTTCTCCGGGGACGGGCACTCGGTCCCAATCTCTCCTTCCACCCTCCTGGGTCCAGACGGGAACCTCTCTGTTGGCATGAAGCTTTGGAGGGGAGCAGGCCTAATGAGAAGGACAAAGCGGAGTTACCGGCGTGGAAGCCCCGCCCTGCTGCCAGGCTGACCAGGGGCATGGCACAAGCCACCAGGCCTCAGGAGGCTTGGGGGGAAGCAGGGAAGTCTTCTCCCACCTCCTGAGTTCAGTAAACCACTGGAAGCCCCAGATTCAGGCTGGGAATGTTTTTCTACAATTTTTATTACAAACTCTTTTTAGTGAATTTACCTAATTTCTGAGAGACCCTGGCCTGGAGAACTGGCACAGTTTCACACGGAGGAGGAAGGACCGTCTCTGTATATTGGGAGGGAGGAGGGTTGCTGGTGCCCAGGGAAGCAGTGTGGCCTGTGCAGGGGTCACCAGGGTCTCCTGGAGCTGACGTGAGGCTCCAAGGAAGCTGAGTGAGCGCTGGGTGGTGGGCAGAGCTTGGCAGCACCTCCCACCTTGCCCAGAAAGGGCTCTGCCACCTATAGGAAGGCTCTGGCCATGGGCAAGCTACTCAGCAGCTGCACTCAGCTGCTCCTCCCAGGACACAGAAGTCTCTATGGCCTGGCCCCTTAGTGGGTCCTCATTCCCCATTCCCTTCTGTGTCCACCTTGATGCCCGTGTCTCTGCACACCCACCCCCCTCACAGCCCCCATCCAGTTCTGAGCCTACCTTTGCCAGCTCAGACTATTCCTTCTGCAAACTTGATTGAGCATCAAATACAACTTAGAGGTTAAATGTGTAACGTGTATTGTTTAACAGGGTGCTTTTTTTTTTTTTTAAGAGACAAGGTCTCACTATGTTGCCCAGGCTGGACTTGAACTGGGCTCAACCAGTCCTCCTGCTTCAGCCTCCGTGTAGTTGGGAGTCTCAGACCAGCTGGGACTGACTACAGGCAGATGCCACTGTGCCCAGCTTCTAACAGGGTGTTACTGACATTTGGGTGAGGACAATTCTTGGATATGGGGCACTGGTCTGGGCACTGCATATTTAACAGCATCCCTGACCCCTCACCACTAAATCTCAGTAGCACCCCCAGTCACTATGACAACTAACATGCCCCCTTCCCCATCTCCAAGGACCACCTAAGGGCGTAGAACTGCTTCCATTGAGAACCGAGCATCTCTCCATTTTATAGGTGAAAACAGTGAGGTTCAGAGAAGCCAAGTGACCTGCCTAAAGTCACACCCCTGCGAGAGGCAAAGCTGGCCCTAGATTAGTAATAACGATGGGAATGATCACAATCAGAGCAGCCTCACCGTTCCCCTCCACTCACTTTGGGCACTCAGACCTGGCACCTTCCCCTGCAGAGACCTGCCCTGGCCTACTGGGCCCTGGGCTGTAAGTGCAGGCAGAGCTATGTCTTCCCACAGCAAGATGCCTGGTGTCCCGCAACCTGCAGCAGAATTATTTATTCAGAGCCATCCTCACGGTACTCGCTGTAGAGCTCTCCAAGGCCTGGGGCGGCCTTGAGCCCATCTCAGACTTGTGTGCACAGGGTGTTAGAGAACATGGAGTATCATCCAGTGCGGACCTCACTCCACTCCCAATTCCTCTGACTACAAATGGCGACCCAGATAAAGTCCCAGCCAGGTGCTGGTGCGCCTGGAGCTGCCCTCCTACATGTGCTAACCTCAGTCTGACCAGCCTCCAGCTGGAATTTATGTACTCTCTTCTGTTTTCATTGTGTTTATCTGTAGGGTCACCTATTTATGGCAAGTGATGCCAGGTTTCCATTTCTGGTAGTAATATAAAGTTTCTCTCTTTTCAAAACATTTATTTCACTTTAAAAAGAGCCGAGCCAGGTGCGATGTCTCACACCTATAATCCCAGCACTTTGGGAGGCCAAGTCAGGAGGATCACTTGAGCCCAGGAATTCCAGGTTCCATTGAGCTATAATTGGCCACTATACTGTAGCCGGGGTGCAGAGTTGAGACCCTGTCTCTATAATTGATTAATTAATAGAGCCAATTTAAAGAAAACAACTATGTCAATACTAGTTCAGGTGCTAGGCAGATACAGCAAAAAATGCTGACAAGGTTGTATAAGGTTTGAGAGACCAAGACTCCATGAGGCCTTTCGGAGGGCGGCATTTGCCCAACACCTTCATCCCAGTCTGGCCACACCCAAGAACCACCTGGACTATTATTTACTTAGTATTTTTCATTAATGTACTTTTTTAAACTCCAAATTTTTAAAAGGAACTCTGACGTCACTAGCATGAATAAAAACCAACATCATTTGTCATAAACCGAAGGCAATGCCAAAAATACAATGAAGATGAAATCATCAATTCTAGCTTGATACTCCTGGCCTGCAAAATTGAGCCAGGAGCCTGAAAAAAGGGGAAAGTAGCAAACATTCAGGAAGCCTCAGGGGCCCTGAAAGCCCATCTCCCTGCCCTGATCGTCCCTGCAGAGCGCTGGGAGAGTGCAGCCAGGAGGCCCAACACTGTCACCTCATAGCTGGGTACCTGGGGTGAGTCACGGAACCTCCCCAAGCCTCAGTCTCCCTCCTTGTCTAATGGAACCCTGCCCAGTCTCACGGGGTGACGCTCAGTGGAAGCCATGGGGATGTGAGATGTGGGAGAGGCAGATGTTTTTATCCACCCAGCCAAGCCCCCTGCCAGGAAGGAATCCCAGGAATGAAGCCTTACAGGCTGGGGAGCTCCCAGCCACCCCAGGCTTGACCTGGGATGACAGCTGTGAGGCCACCAGCATCACTCAGGACTCCCTGGGTACCAATTATCATCCCCCTGAGGCTGTTTCAAAGGACGCCCACACAGACACACCCTGCTTAGTGACTGGCCCGCAAGAAGAGTAAGTGTGCCTGTGGTGAGGGGGACGGTGAGGGGGACGGCTTCCTGGGCCGGAGCCCCTCTAGGTCCGCCACACCATGACCACATCATTTATGACGCGGTGACCGTACGTCGTTCACCATCCCATTCCATCAAACCTGCACAAGCTCTTAGGCAAGAACTGCTGTTATCCCTATTTTACAGAGAAGGAGACAGGCTTGGGAGCTGAAGTCACTTGCCCTAGGTGTTGGTGGCGCTGAGATTTAGACCGAAATGTGTCTGACTGCAAAACGTCTAAGCAACAATTTTAGGGGTACAAGGATGTGGCCATAAGTAACACTGAATCACTCATACATAACGAGCGAGAGATTCACTTTTTGGTTTCTTGGTGGATCCTTATGATTACTTACAAGAGAAAGTTCCAGTTTGGTGCTGGTATAGCTTTACCACCTGGCAGTTGCTAATCTCCCTTTTTAATAAACAGGGAGCAGGCGACAGGCCCCATGCCCTTAGCTGGCTTTAGTATTTGGCCAAAAGTTAATGACTTTGGCACTTATTATTTTTATCCATGCCAAGTGATGATGGTTTTCTCTTTACAGTGACATAAACATTCTTTTTAAAATAAATTCACGTAAAACAGGAGAAGTCGGGCAGGGTGGCACGTACCTCCAAGACTCCGTGAGGCCTTTCGGAGGGCAGCAATTGCCCAATATCTTCATTCAAGGCTGGCCACACCCAAGAACCACCTGGACTATTATTTACTCAGTATTTTAAATTAATGCAGTTTTAACAACTCCAAATATTTAAAAGGAAGCTTTACATCACTATCATGAATAAAAAAAAATCATTTGTCACAAACAGAAGGCAATGTTAAACATACAATGAAAATGAAATCATCAATTCTAGCTCAATCCCCCTGGCCTGCAAAATTGAGGCAATCGCCCATTTTACTCTCAGCTACTTGGGAGGCTAAAGTGGGAGGATCACTTGAGCTCAGGAGTTCGAGGCCAGCCTGGGCAACATATTTAATAGTAAGACCCCATCACTTACTGTTAAAAAAGTTTTTTCGAAAAGTAGATATTTTACAAATGAAACACGAAGAGTGGTATATTTCATCTTAAATTATAAAGGTAAAAATAATAACTTAACAGTGGACAGACCTGGCAGACACCACCTAAGCCAAGTGATCAAAGTTAACATCACCAGGAATGGGACAGACAGCACATGTCTGTTGATAAGATAAGATGCACTGAGAAGGACACACACTTGCTGCTGCGGTATTCCTGCCAAGAACGCATCATCTGAATCTGACCTTGAGAGTAAATATCAGGCAAACCCAAACTGAGAGACAGTCTACAAAATACCAGACTTGTACCCCTCAAAGATGTCAATGTCATGAAAGGTAAAAAGACAGACTGAGGAACGGTTCCAAATTGAAGAAGGCTCAAGATTAATACGAAGGGTGATCTGTGATTGGATCCTGGACCTCAACTCCCTTCGTTCCTGATTGTTAAAGGACACCATGGGACACCTGATAAAACTTGAATAAAGTTGTAGATTAGATTGGTCATAGCATTGTACCAAGTTAAATTTGCTGATTTTGACAACTGTACTGTCATTATGTAAATATGTTCTTGTTCTAAGGAAACAAACACATGCCTCTTGATATTTAGGGGTAAATATTTAGGAGTAAAGGAGCATAATGTCTGTATCCCATTTTCAAATGGTTCAGAAGAATAATTATACACATATGCACTGTGTACATACATGTACATGCATATATTTACATATAAACAAAATAGCAAGGAGGCATTCTGTGCATGCGCAAAATGTTAGTAGGTGTAATCAGTGAATTGGGCGAAGGGTACATGGGACTTCTTTGTACCCTTCTTGCAACTTTTCTGTAAGTGTGAAATTATTTCATAATATCATTTTTTTAAAAATTCAGAAATAAGGAGCAAGAGTGCATATGAGACTGGCCTGGCACAAACTGTGAGCTGGTATTCCAACGTCAAGGATTGGGAGACCGTCACTAGAGGCCCCATCAAACCCTAGTGCTGCAGCAAGAGCACTGTGCTGGGAGTCCTACTTGGGTTTGGTCTCTTGGCCCCTCACTTCCCCATTCTGGGCCTCAGTTTCCTTATTTTTGAGATGGGGATAAAGATGTCTGTCCCTCTTGTGATCTTAGGTTTCAAAAAAGCAGATTATGCTTTCAGAAGCTCTGGGGGGAAAGACAGCAGATAAACCAGAAATATGAAATTCGATAGGAGGCCTCACGTTCTTAGTTCAGCAAAATACGCAACAGGGCTGTGAGGGTGTGGTGTGGTGTGGGCCTTGCCTGTTCCTTGGCTGAAATCTCCAGTTTGTGTAACTCAGGGCCAAGGGAGTGAGGCCCCTGACATCTCACTGTCTTGAGACACATGTTAGGGTCTTCTCCTGTCCAAAGTGGCAGCTAGCACCAATGCACCCTGTGGCCAGGCCCTTCCTGGTGGGCTTCATGTCAGGAACAGAGTTGGAGAGTTGGTCAGGCCTGGGGGTGCACCTGCCTCCCCATGTCAACATTGTCTGTCTCTCGTCTGGATGACAGCCACGGCCTCCTGGCCTGGATTCCTGCATCTGCCCTGACCCCTGCCTGTGGGATCTCCCATGGCTCAAATCTGATTGTGTCCCTGTAGAAGGTTTGGGTTTCTGAGCTGGGCAGCAACATGCCCAGTGAGTGTTCTGCTGATAGCACAGGCTGCAGATTGGCGAGGAGGGACGAGGGCAGGTAGATAGGAAGGAACAGTTGTGGCACCCAGTTGGGAGACAACTGAGGCCTGGGAAACCCTGTAATAAGATAGACCACTAAGTCTGGTGACCCTCAGCTTCATATCTGAGCTGCACCAGGCCAGGTCACACTGACTCTAGTAGCAATAGTCTCCAGTTGCTGCCTCCAGTTGTCTAGTTTCTAACCCCAAGATGGCTCGTCTCCCACAACCCCTACTGTGTGCCAAGAGAGGGCTGGCAGCCCCCAGTCGCTTTCATTAGGAACCGGGACAAACCAACCCAGCCAAGCTGCCTCTGCACCGGAACTGCTGGGACCTGAGGACTCTCCCTGGCTCCCGGGCCGGCCATAACCCTTTCTCCCGATACCCAATCCCTGCTTCCAGGCAATAATTAGCAGTCCGGGAAATCCAAAGAGCCAGCTCTCCAGGGTTCCGGATCTGGTGCCCTGAGGACCACAGGGCAGGGGAAGGTCTCCCGAGGGTCCTAGGGCTGGAGAGTGGGAAACATCTCCCAGCCAGGCCAGACCTGGATCTCCCCAGCACTCAGGCAGCCAGTCCTCTTTCGCTCATCCTGGGATATAAATATTCATGCATGAGTGTAGGTGCAGCATTCACAGGGGACTGTGAATACATAGTTTCCATTACATCTGACTATTAATAGCAGTTAATATTAATATATCTCTTGCTATATATAAGAAGGTCTAAGTGCTTAATGTGTATCTCATTTAATCACCACAAGAAGATCATTATCCCCCTATTTTATAGAAGTGGAAACTAAAGCAGAGAGAGGTTAAGTAGCATGCCCAGGGTCACAGCTAACCTGGGATCTGAACCCAGGTAATCTGAATCTTGGGTCCTGGCCCTTAACCATGACCCTAATATTACCTCCTCAAAGAGGAGCTCAGCAAATGTGGGTGCACCTTTGCACCCTGAGATCCACCCCAGGTCCCTCTGCCTGGCATGTCCTACGCCAGTAGTCACTGTTTCCTGATTGACTTGTGTGGACTACGTGTGACCACACGAGGACCAGTGAAAAAGAGCAAGATTGGACTACTGGCACTGTGGGACAGGGCCCAGAGATGAGGTCCAGTCAGGTCATCTACATCTTTCCCACAGGCTTTCCTCCCACTGGCCACCCCTCCCACAACCCCAGGGTCTGGGCTTCCCAGGCACATGGGGCAAGGCCTCCTTGGCTTGGATTTGGGGGTGGGGAGGAGGGAATGCTGTGCATGTTCCCACCACTTCTCCTGGCCCAGCTCTGTCCCACAGCCCCAGGCAACCCGCACCCTGCCAACCCCACCCCTCTCCTAGGGTCAGGCCCTGTCACTCTGAGAGCTTTCAAAGGGTGTCCTTGAGAGATACTTTCCGGTGTTTCTGCTCAAACAGCGTTTGCTGCAAAATATGTCGAAGCATTTGGGCTTCAGTTTTCAGTTCATAATATGCCAATGTTTTCATTTGGAAGGGGAAGTGTTTCTGTTGATGTGGTAAAGAGATAAAATAAGACGTTCTTCACCAAAGTTACACTGCTTGAAAGTCAAACGCTTGGCTTGGAGACAGGGATTTATCTTGGGATTGCCGGGGCCCAGCACATGGCTTGGCAGAAGAGCAGACAGGACCAACATTTGTTGAATGACTGAACGAGAGAATACACAAAGGGCCTAGAACTGGGAGTGGTATACGATCAATACTCAGTACAGATTTTGAATGGATCCCATAGGTTCTACCTCTGATAAGAGTTCTGGGTATGTTCGTGTTTCTCTATCTTCACCAACCTTGCCTCGTCCAAGCCTCTGTCACCTCTGGCCTGGACAACTAACAGCCTCCTAGCTGGCTTCTCTGCTTCCACTCTTGCCCCTTCGGCCCATTCTGCCCGCAACCATCAAAGTCATCTCTGCAAAATGAGAACTGGATTGTGTCAACCTCTGCCTAAATCCTTCCAGTGGCTTTCCACTGCTCTTGGCCATGGCCTCCCCTGTCCCGCATGGTGCCCCCCTACAACCCTGTTGACCTCTCTTGGGGCTGCTCTCTAGCCATGCCGGCCCCCTCTCGGTTGCTGAAAGAGCCAAATGGAAGAGCCTACCCCAAGGGCCTTGTCTCTAGTGGTTTCCTCTGCTTGGATTGCTTTTCTCTTGATCTTGATGTCTGCCTCCTTCTATCAAATTAGGGCCAGCTCAAATGTGTCATCTCCTTCTCTGACCCCCCTAAAGCAGCCCATCTCTATTCTTCTGTTTCACCCGTTCAACATCTACACCCCCATAGAGCATCTACCAGATGCCAGGTGCTGTTCTAAGTGCTGAGGACACTATAGAGGAAGCTCATGTCTTTCTCATATGCCTTCATAGCTCTTAAAGCATCTGATTATCTTCTTTGGGTACCTACTAGTCTTCCTCACCAAGTGCCAGGAGGGCCAGGGCTGAGTCTGTCTTGCTCACGGTGTTCACTCACCAGGCAAATAAGCATTTGTTGAGTGAAAGAATGGATGGAAGGCAGGCAAGCAGGCTGGGTAGGAATGCAGAGCAGCTGGCACATGCCCCCCCCCCCCCCACGGGCACTTAGTTCTTGCTAAGATCTTACTGAGCTTCACTGAAGTTTTCCTCAAAGAAATCTCACTGTTGACCCCTTAGGGCAGCAGTCTCCAACTTTTTTGGCACCAGGTACTGGTTTTATGGAAGACAATTTTTCCATGGATTGGGGGGGGGGGGTTGGGTGAGGGTGGAGGTGGAGCTCAGGCAGTGATGCAAGCAATGGGGAGCAGCTGTAAATACAAATGAAGCTTACTTCCTGCTGTGCCCCCCACCCCAGACCAGTACCGGGGTTTGGGGACCGACGCCTTAGGGGGGCCCTCTGCCCCCAGCTCTGCTGCCAGCACGTCCTGTCCCACCCTGCATCACCCTCTGCAACAGACTGTTTATGTCCCCTCTAAATTCATATGTTGAAACCCTAATTCCAATGTGATGGTATTAGGAGGTGGGGCCTTTGGGAGTTGATTAGGTCATCAGGGTGGAGCCCTCATGAATGGGATTATAAGAACTGTAAGAAATGTTTGTTGTTTAAGCCACCCAGTCTATAGTATTGTGTTACAGCATACTGAACTAAGACACCCTCTGACTGTGGTCATCTTGGCAAAGACAGGCAACACAGGAGAGAAGTAAACTCAGCTTGCTTGGGGTGAATGGCATTAGCGTCCATTTTCCAAAAGGAGCCCCTGCCCACCTCCTCAAAACCCCCCTTAATTGCCATGCAGGCCCAGTGATACTCCAGCACCATCTAGCCTCAGGGGCTGAGCCAAGGAGTTCCTGCCTGCCCTGTGACCCCTCACCGGACCTACCAGCTGCCCAGCAGCCTGCCTGGCATGCATGTTCTCTCTCATCTAGTCCAGCTGCCTCTCTTCCTTACTGAGTGACTTTGGCCAAGTCTTACTCCTCCCTGGACCTTCATTTCCCTACTTCTAACACACAAGGTGGGCTGGAGGCAAGCTCCCTGGTCACAGCCCAGAGACAGGACTTTAATACCTCAGTGCAATGATCCTATGGTCCCTTCTCCTGCTGACCTAAGAGCCCCTTGGGGCCTTGCAAACACTGCAGACAAAGCCAGCCCAGCACCAACCCCCCCTGCTTGCCTGTTCTGTGAAGGCAGCTTGCAAAACTGGCAGCCCCTGCAGATTTGAGCTGCAGAACTGGCAAGCTGGGGCACCCTGAAACCTGACTCCAAAACAGCAGCAAACCCAAGGCCAAAAGGAAGTACAGGGTTCTTTGCCGAGGCCTCTGCACTCAATCCCCACCTAGTCCCCCAAGGGGCCACAGACAAAGGGGATTAGTGCCTGGCTCCCTACCTCTTCTTACAGCCCCAAGCCATTATTCTTCCAGGACTAGTGAGAATCCCCAAAAAACCAAGGTCACCATCAAGCCAGGATGAGGATGGGGGAGGAGCTCACAGCTCTGCTGGCTGGATTTGGATGCAAAGGCTTTTTCCACAAGCTGTGGGGGTAAGTCCCATGACTACCCAAGCATAACTTAGGCCCTGGGTCCTCTGCCGCTTCAGCAGTTGTCCTCTTTGCTGGGAGAAGCTTTCCAGCCCCAGCTAAGGGCCTAAGAAGGGTCCGGCCTTTCCTGACATCCAGTTAGACCTGGGGGAGGCGCACAGCGAAGACATAAGCCTAGGAGAGGGGTGTGTGTCCAGCCTGGGGGTGCCTCCCTCTCCGCCACCAGTGCCCCAAGCCGCCCTCGTCCCACGCAGTGAGGGCACTTACAGGCCTTGGAGGCGGGGGAGGGCCTCGTCCTGGGGTCCCATCCCCGTCCAGACGGTGCCCTCAACCAGAAGCGGCGGCATGATCTGGGCGGCTGGTCCAGCCCGAGGGTTGCGGATCGTAGACGGGAGAGGGGAACGGCAGTCAAGACCTACTCCAAGTACCCATCGAAGACATCGAGCTCCGAGTCAGCATCGTAGAGGCCGGAGCCAGGGTCGGAGAGCACGCCGAGGTCCACGAGTGCCTGGTCCATGTCCTCGGGCAGGAAGACGAGGCCCACGTTGAGGACGATGTACTCCATGAGGAAGGCGTAGTACAGGATCAGCACATTGACGAAAAACAGGCCCACGAAGAACATAGAGGGCAGCAGCGGTGGCGGCACGTAGGGGACCAGGGGGCCCAGAGCGTCCAGGTGGGCCGCGACCCGGGCGCCCGGCATGCAGCGGACGGCGAGGGCGGCGGCGGCCCGGCGGTCCTAGCGAGCTCAGCCGCTAAGGCGCCCGGGCGGCCGGCGGGGAGGCAGCTCAGCCATCCAGGGGCGCCCCGGGGATCGACGGAGGCGGCGCTGGGCCTCAGGCGCCCCTCTGCGAACGCGCCCCGACCCCCGAAACGTGCCGGGCGGGGTTACCACACCCGCAGAGGTTCCCACAAGGTCCCCTCGTCCCGCCAGGCGGCGACCGGGCCCTTCTGAAGTGGCCGGCGGCTGCCCGGCTGCCCCGCTCGCGCTCACAGGCCCTCGCTGCGCCAGCGGGGACCCCACGGCGGCTCAGCGTCGAGGGCCAGTCCCAGCAGCGGTCTCTCCCGCCCGGTCCCGCAGTTCCTCGCGCCCCCTGCGCGCCCCCGCAGGCCCAGCGCCCATGGCTGCGGCCGCAGCGTCGCCCTCCGGTCCAGAACCGAGCACCGCCTCCCGCGCGGCCCCGCGCTCATTGGCCGGCTGCTCCCTGCCCGCGCTCATTGGCCGGCTCAAAACCCGCGCTCATTGGCCTGAGCCTCCAGGGGGCGGGTACCGCTTCTCTTCGCTCCGCCCCTCGGGGCACCGGCCTCTAACTTGCTCTCCGCGTCCCCGTCTGCGCTCGAATCTCAACTCGGATTCGCTCTGCGGGGCCAGGGAGTAGGGGGAAGGAAAAGAGACTGAACACAATTCAAACCTCTGCTTATCCTAGGACTACAAAAGCCAGAGGAAACCGCGGGCTGCTTCTGCACCTTGCTGGACTTTGGGATGGCGCCACGCCTCTTTGGGACTCAGTTTCCTGTTTAAAAGGAGGCGGGTGGGGGAGGGGCGGCGGACAATTCCAGGGAGAATCTTGGACGTTCCCAAAGCACCGATATTCATGGTGGAGATCAATCACTGTCCCCTTCGCCTCCCCAAATTCTGGCTGCTGGAAGTTGTGCCTGTTGGCTGATCTGCATCGAGTCTGAGAACACCTGAATAAAGAAATTCCGAGGTAGTTCAGACCTTCAGCCGTAAGGTTGCTTTTTGCTTGTTTTGCTTTGTAAATCATGTTTAAACACAATAATAATGCACGTGGCTAAACATTCAAACGACCAAGAAGTGCACGGAAAAGTGAGCCTTTCCCACCAGTGATTCCCCTGGGCTTGGGCAACTGTTGTACATCCTTCAGGAAACTGATCTTGCCTAAAGCGCCTTCCAAAGCCGTTCAATGAACCTTTAAATCTCAGGCCACGCTGAGCTGGGTGATATACATGCATTGCTTAATTGGAGGCAGAAAAGGCAGTGTAGTATTTTACCCCTTTTTACGGATGAGAAAACCGAGCCCAGAAAAATGGAGGGATCTTGGAAGCTGCTGGGCCTGGGTGTGTTTCTTAGGAGGCCAGAACCTGCCCTTTATTCCCCATAATTTTCTCTTGCCCCGTGTATATGAATTACAGGGCAAACCATTAAGCCCCCCTCAGGTCTCCATTGCTCCAACTGCTGAAGGTGAAACAAACCTTCACTCATTCATTCACTTTGCCGACACTTGTTGAACACCTTTTAAGTGCCAAACCTTGTGCTAGGCACTGGGGAGAACGTTGGCCCTGACTCAATTGTTTCTTGAGCGTAGTTAATGGGGACACATTTTAAGGCATAGAAATGAATGAACGAATGGGTAGTGAATCGGGAAGTCTTGCCCGCACTGAGCTTCCTATTTCTAATCCAGAAGAGAAATTTAGATACATCTTGGCTCATGTAGAAAGAATGAATGTTTCCTTTTTCTTTTTAGTGTGGTAGTTTGGGAAATGGCATAGATTTTGTCTGAAGACCAGAGAAATCCTCTGAAAGTACAAGATGTTCAGTTTGGTACATTGTTGCTTGTAGGCCTTTCGAATACACACACACACACACACACACACAAACTCTCTCTCTCTCTCAACTGACATGGAAAAAGAAAAAGGCTATGAGAACAAACAAGAAAGTTACCCATTTGGTGCGGTTTTCGTTTATCGGGAAGAGATGAAAATAAGGGTGCAAGGGTATGAACCCTGGTTATGCCACTTATTAACTGCATGACCTTGAGTAAGTCAACCTCTCTGTGACTCAAGTTTCCTGGACAATAAAATGGGGATAATAATAGTACCCCACCAATAGTAGGGTTGTTGTGAGAATTAAATACCTTAACATATGTAAAGCGCTTAGGACAGTGGTACATAGTATATGCCATGCAATAGCTATTCTAATCTTATCATAAAGCTAATAATTATTATTAATAATATTGTGGTGACTTCACCCATCTTCACCGGTTCCCTCTCCAGGTCTCCGCCCACAGCCTTCCCAGTCCCGCCCACCCGGACGAGTATGCGGCCGCCCCTCCTCTCGCTCCGCCTCTTCTTGAAGGCCGCAGGCCCGCGGTGCGTGGTGCACGCCGGGTCTTGTAGTCCGTTCGCAGAGTCCCTTCGCCGGGGGCCTCGCGCATGAACTGCATTTCCCAGCGTTCCTCGAGGCGGCGGCCGTAAAGCGCGGCGGTCGAACGGCCGGTTCCGGCTGAATGTCAGTGCGGGGTTGTGGGCCGGGGAGGAAGGTGGCTGGCGGTCCTTCCACCACCTCCGCCGCTGCCTCCTCGGCTTGTGTTGCCGCCGCGGGCGCTGGGCCGCTCGGCCGGTCGGGCATGAGACCGTGAGGCGAGCAAGGAATCGGGGCCGCCGACATGTTTGGCCGCTCGCGGAGCTGGGTGGGCGGGGGCCATGGCAAGTCCTCCCGCAACATCCACTCCTTGGACCACCTCAAGTGAGTGTGTTGGGGGCAAAGGGGGGAGGCCGCGGGGCTGGGCATGGGGAAGAGGGTGCATAGCCCCAGGCCGGGGCCGCTGGGAGGTGGAGAGTGAAGGTCGGGGGGCGGAGAGGGGCTCGCGGGAAAGGAAGGCTGTAGGGTGGTTAAGAGCGAGGGCTCTGGAGTCAGAGCGCCTGGGTTCGAACCCTGACCCCGTCGCTCCTGGCTGTGTGACCTTGGACAAGTCGCTTAGTTTCTCAGAGTCTCAATATCCCCACTCGTAAAGTAAGGGGATGCGATCTCAGTTTATGAACGCGGACTTTGTTCTTGCTGGGGACGGACGGTGGCCACCAAACTTCCCGGGGTGGTACTTCTTAGACTGGACAGTTTAGGGGTCAAAGGCCTGAGTCCCAGAGTTGAGCAGATCCTGGTTTGAATCTAGGTGTGTGGATTTAGGCCTCAGTTTTCTCACTTGTAAAATGGGTAGTGTGACAGCACCTGCTTCCTGCAGGTGTTTTGAGGGTTTATTGGATAAGAGAATGAACATAAAGCTCAGAACATGTATTAGTGCTCAATAAGGAGCAATAATTTAAAAGAACAAAGTATTTTCTGGGGGGATTCTAAGAAGGGAATAATCAGAAGTAGAGCTCTCTGGCAGGACAAGTGGCAAACAGGGCCCTTGGGAAGCAGTTGTGCACAGAAATTGAGACTGGCTTTGCAGTCAGACCTGCCTTCAAATCCTAACTCCACCACTTAGTGGCTGTGTGACCTTGGACAAATTACTTCACCTCTCTGAGCCTCCAGTTCCCCATCTGCAAGTGGGGATGATGAACATGGTACAGGATTCAGTAATGTCATGCTGCGTTTATCACTTCGGCAAGGCCTTCCCAGACCACCCTACCTAAAGTGCTCCTCTCACCCCAGTTCCTTTCTGCTAGATCTTTCTCTTGATTTCATTCAGTGCATCTCCACTATGTGTGATTATCCTGTTCATTTCTACTTCTTTTCTGTCTCCTATTAAACTGGTACTTCCAGGGGGATAGAGACTGCTTGGTTTGTTCACAGCTGTATTCCCAGCATCTAGCACTGTGCCCGGCACACAGTAGGAGCTCAGTGGATACTTAAACAATGAAAAAATGAATCAATGAATTGGGGAGAGGTTCATAGTGTGCAGGCTGTGACTCAGGTTTTGGGGGCAGGTGGGGAGGGTGATAAAAAATAGAGACCTTTGAGGAGGAAATGACTTCAGGGAGGAAGTGGCATTTAATAAATGTTGGTGAGTCTCAAAGAGTGGGGGGCTGGAGGGTTCATTATGTGGTGAGGGATAGTTTTGGGGGGAGGTGGTAAGAGAAGACTAGGAGAGGGAAGAGGCCCATGATAAGCTTGGGCTTGGGTAGGGAAGCAGGAATCTTGAATGGGAGGGCAGCTGGCAGGGAAAGGGAGAGACTTAAGGATTTCAGGAATTTATGAGTGGGCGGATGTGGCAAGGAGGGGAGGAGGGTTATCCAGAGGAGGCTGGGCCTCCTGCCAGCACCCAGGTACCTGCAGGCTCTCACCTAACTCTGCCTGACTCTAGCCCTTTTGAATTACTTTAATAGTTATTGAATGCTTTATTCTGTGCACGGTACTTGCTAAGGACTTCCTGTGTATTATTTCCATTAGTCCTCAGACATCTGTGAGTTAATAGGAACTATTATTGTTTCCATTTTATAGAAGTGCAAACTAAGGTTCAAGGTGCTTAAGTCACTTGCCTCCAGATAACAACAGCTAAAGAGTGTCTATAGAGCTTGTACTTGTTATACTGTCTTTCTGAATAAAACTTCCTGATAAGTCAGTTGGGAAAACTTTTGACTCAGCTGAGCCTCATCACCAATGGGGCATCTTTGCCACCTGGCCAGCCAGGGAATGGTAAAGGTTCTCAGGTTTCTTTGCAATATCCTGGGAACTGCCCAGGTTCATTGTTTAGGTCGTGTGTCTGTCAGGTGCTTCTTTGGAAACTGGAGCTGCCTGCCCTGGATCAGGGAGATCAGCTTAATCCATATTACAGCCAGAAGAACCTATGATTCGTGCATTGGTGGAGGGGCTTAGAAGATTCTCAGGTGACATGGAAAAGAGTGCCATAAAAGCCAGTGCCCACACCAGTGCTTGCACTGCCCTTCATTTGACTCTGCTAGTAAACATCTTGGGTCTCGGGTACACAACAGTTCATTCCCTGAGAGTTTGTAGGCTGGTGGGGGAGATAGTCATAGAGCCAGTGGCTGTGCAGTGTGACAAGTGCTGGGATCACTGTAGGCCCAGGGGTCTGTGGGAACCCTCCTTGGACAGGTAGGAGCCACCCTATGGGATAGTGGGGTGCAAGGAGGGAGAACACCATAATCAGGACCCTGGGGTTTGTGGCCTGTTGGGGGCGGGGATGGTGGTGGTGGTGGTAGTTGTGGGAAACAAGGCTAAAGGTAGGAAGGGGCTTGGGAGTTATCTGACATTTAGGGTGACCAACCATCCAGGTTTGCCTGGGACATGGACCTTTCAGTGCTAAAACTGAGAAAGTCCTGGGCAAACCAGTAACCCGTTCAAACTGGTGAGCCTCTCAGTGACAAGTGATAGTTCCTAATATACTCTTGCCCTGACCTAGGGCAGTATGGGTGGAGAGGAGAGGTGAAGATATTTAAGCAAATTTAGAATCGATAATTTTTTTTTTTTTTAACACACAAAGCACCTGGTCTGGGGACCCTCCTCTCCTAATAGACTTAATTTTTTTTTTTACAACAGTTTGAGATTTACAGAAAGATTTAGAAGATAGTACAGAGAGCTAGAAACCCTTTTAAAACCACATTATTCTTCATAACACTCCCAGCTTGCAAACTGGAAAGGAATTTTCCCATTAGGGTTTTGCTTTTGCTAAATAATAATGGAATAATAATGCAAAATTGCATACTGTAGTCTGTCTACTGAATCAAGTTAGTGATTTAGTTGAGGCAGATTGAAATAGTCAAGAGGTTATTTCCTACACATCATGGGTGGTTTATTGCCCAGACTAGTGGCAAGGCTGTGACATTGACTGACAAATGCCCACCACTAAGTAGAAAAGCTTTACTGATGGAGTTGTGTGATTGTTACTGAAATATCATCTTTACCAGCCCCTGCAAGCCCACAGCTGGTAGAACTTGGTGGTGGTTGTGTTGTGCTGTTGCCTTAGTTCTGGTCACATTTGTGTGTGGGCCAAGATTCTTGGTTGCAAATGACAGAAACCCAGCTCAAACTGTCTTAAGCTCCAAATGGAACTGGATAGCTCCTGTCACTAAATGATCTGTTCTGGCTAAACCATGGCTGAATTCAGGTATTTAGACAATGCCGTCAGGAATCTGCCTCTTCCCATCTTTCAGCTCTGCCTCCTTCCATGTTGGTGTCATTCTCAGACAGGCTCTAGGTGTGCATCATATCAGTTTAGTAATCCCTGGGGAAAAGAGAGCATCGTTTCTTAATATTGCCAGCAAAAGTCCAGAATCGAGTATTGTTGGACCAACCTGAGTTCTCATGCCATCCCCAAGCTGTTGCTGTGGCCAGGGATATACGGTGCTTTAATTGGTCAAGCCTCATTCATATACCTTTCCCTGGAGCCAGGGTGGGATCAGCTCCACCCAAGCTAGTAGACAGAGACTGAGAGAAAGGAGTGGTTCCCTGTGGGAGAATCGGGGTTATTACCCAAAGAAGGTGGGGAATGTATGCCCAGCAGGTAGACGCTCACCTAGTCTTGGTATATTCAACTTTTGGCTAAGATGGTACTGACAGTTTTAGAGCTGGGGGTATAATATTGCTATATTGATTTTCTTAAAATATGTTCACCATATGACACATAATGGGTCCTAGGCACCCACTATGTCAAGTCTAAATTCTTCTCTCAGGCCTTCAGAGTGCTCTAGACTCTTTTCCCACCCATCCAGTTTGGAGCACAGGGGGTCAGGAACATTCTTGGTTGGCAGACACACATTTAAATGGAGACCGAAAGGATGAGTCATTGTTACCAAGCAGTAGGGGAACAGGGAGGAAGGAAGGGTGTTTCAGGCAGAGAAATGGCATTGGAGAAAGCTGGGCGGGGGCCAGGGCAAGGGGAGCAGTGCACATTGGCAGAACTCAGGTGGTTCAGTAAGGGAGTGTACATGGGGTGAGGGGGAATTGCAGGACCTGAGTGCAGAGCCATGGGGTGGGAGAGGTCACCAGAGGCCAGGTCCCCCTGGGCCTTGTGAATCACGTTAAGAATTTGGACATTAGAGTACAAACAGTGGGGAGCCATTGAAAGTTTTTAACCAGAGGAGTGCTGTGGTCTGGCTGAAGTTTGCAGAATGGATTGGAAAAGGGCCAGACTGAAGGTGGGCATCTGCTCAGGGGGCACTGCCATCTTCTGGCGAGTTACGGGAGCAGCCTGCTGTCATTCACGTGCATTCCCTTGGACACTCCTCTCTGTCGGAGGCACACACCTCACAAGCCCACCTGAGCACCCGTTCTCTTCCTGCCCATCCAAATGCCAATTCTTCCCTAAAGATTGCACAGGTGACTTCAGCTGACAAGAGTTTCACTGTCTTCTCCAAGTTCTCTTGTGCTTGTTCTCATCGTCCCACTCAGTTATCACATTATTACACACTGTCTTCTCATCACCAAGAAGTGGACTAGCTGTTAGGTCCTGTGGGTTCTTCAAGCTTCGTCTCAACCTTGGATTAGATCCCCAGGAAGCTTGCCAGCGTTCCTCAGACATGTCCTTTTGCCATCAGAAATTGTCTTACTTTGTTATACATCTTTTTGTCTTTCTCTCTCAATTTGAACGTAAGCTCCATGAAGTCCTGTGTGACTCGTTCAGCTGCGTATCTTCAGATGCCAGCACAGGACCTTGCAGATAGTAAGCAGTCAACAAATACTTGTCACAGGATGAATGAAAGAGGCAAGTTCTGGCCAGCCTCTTCTTAACAACTGTTTGCTCTCACCAGTTTGGTCACAGTGCTTGTGCTGGAGCTGTGACTTTCGTATGGGGCTGAAAGCTCTGGCTATGCCCTCACCACGTATCCCAGGCCCTGTCTCACTCACGGGCCCAGTTTGACATCTTTAGGGGATGATTCACCAGGAGAAGGGCTGCCTGTGAACACCTTTCTCTGCTCCTCTAATCTGATCCCCCCACCCCACCCCAAGTGTAGCTTCTCCTTATCTTGCTGGCCAGAAGACTGGACACTGACCAGATGGGGCACAGAGTGGGACACGCTGGAGAATGTCTAGAGGGCCTCTGCCCAGGAGCTGAAAAGGCCAAACAGACACAGACTCTGTGGCCCCCACCTCCATCCCACACCTGGCACGTTGTTATTTGGAGGTGTGTGTGCATCAGGGGTAAATTGCTAATCCCCAGGCCTCCTACTGCTCTAACTTATCCTTTCTCAAGCCCCAGCCTGGGCATTATTTTCAGGACCTTCAAATGGGAGCATCCTGAAAGGAATGTTATGGTACGAGGCATAAAACTTGAAGCTATGTTCAAAAAATGCTGTCACTGAAGTTGAACTTGGACAGTATTTCTGTCTGTGAATTGGACATAAGTATTGATTTCCGAGGGGTGTGGGCCTTTATTAACTGTAGTGGTTTAACTTGTGAAATTAGTGACTCTCTTGAGAAAGCAGGGTCTGTTGGGGTAGGATTTGTTTGTATCCATTGTCCTTGGTGATGAACCTCTAGTGTGTTGGTTGGAGTTTTTCCATCTCCAAGCATTGGAAACTCAAGCTTGTCTGTTAGGCTGGGGTTAGCTAATGTGCAAGGGTCTGACATGGGCCTCTACATCTGCAGAGCTGCTTTTGGGGTAGGATATTGCTGGCTGTTTGCCAAAGAAATAGAGTAAGGATCAGTTGTAAGGACTTCCCTTAAGATCAGAAACATATTTTCATACCTTTTTGGTTTGTTGTTTATTTAGTTTTCTTGTATGTTAGGCAGTCATGATTTCATGTAAATGTTTGGCCAATAAAAGTGTTGTTTACTTCATTGTTTGCATTTCTGTAGTACTAGAACGGTTATAATCCTCAGGTCTGGAGTCAGACTGCCTGGTTCTAATCCTGGCTCCACCTGTGCTGCGTGGGGCCCTGGGCAGGTGCCTCAGCTCTCCGGGGCATCAACCCGGCAGGGTTGTTGTTGGGGTTAAGTGAATGAATACAGCTGAAGCATTTGGAATAGAGCCTGGCTTTAGTAAGCTTCAACTCTCTTGATCATGATTAAAATGTACACACACAGAGTTTGAGAGAAAATGTTATCATTGTAACAGTCCTTATCATTGTAAGAGAAAAAAATCTTAATTTGCTGTAATTAAATATCCATAGTAATCATTCTGTCCTTGGAAACTTTTCTGAGATAAGGACCAGCTTTGCACACAAAGATGGTCATCTGCAACATTGTTATCATCCGAACAATTAGCAATCTTCATGCCCTTCAGAAGACTAGCTGCTTGTGCTTGTCATTTCAGTGACATACTATGTAACCATTAGAGATATTTGCAAACAGTTGTCAATAACAAAAATGCTGTTATTTTAGTTGAGGTGGGAAAAAAGATGGGCGTGCAAATAGATATGCAACTTGAGCCCCACTATGTAGATATCCACAACGAAGGTAAAGGACCAAGGAAATACGAGGCTTACAGCTTCAGCTGTGGTCATCTCTGAGCAGTAGCATGGTCAACAATTGCCATTTCTCTTTTTTTGTTGTCAAAGTTTCCAGGCTCTCTAAAATGAATGTTACATTTATAATCAGAAGGTTATTAAAATGTTTATATCTCTGAAGTGGTTGAATTACTTGATCTTCCAAAGCTCTAGAATTAGATGCAGCATTAAAATATTAAATTTTAATCCATGCAGCTTTCTTCTGCTGTTACATTCAGGCAAATGTATATTGAGGATCTCTTCCTAAAACATTGCCTAAAACAGTGTGCTAAGGCATTTTGGGACAAAAAGACAAGCAAGGTGCAGGTGTAACCACCTTAGAGCTTGAAATCTAGTGGATATTTCTATATATCAGCAACGGACATTTAGAAGGTAACTATTGCAAATGATATCATTTATAATAGCATTTAAAAACATCAGTGCTCAGGAGTAACAAAAAATATGCAGGATCCCTATTCAGTAAACATGGAGAGAAATGCTGTAAATATAATGTTTCACTATTGTAAAGATGGATGCAGTTCTTTCCAAATTTAGCTATAGATTTAGGGCAGCTTCAAAGGAAATCTTAACAGGTATTTTTGTGGAAATTGACAAAGAGATTTTTAAATGTATATGAAAATTAAAAGGGGCCTGGTGCGGTAGCTCACGCCTGGAATCCTAGCACTCTGGGAGGCCGAGGC
>CM052448.1:8184297-8222687 GCA_028533085.1 Varecia variegata | reverse complement strand
AAAAAAAAAAAAAAAAATAGAAAGAAATTAACCAGACACTAAAAATATATATAAAAAAAAAATTAGCCAGGCGTGGTGGCGCATGCCTGTAGTCCCAGCTACTCCGGAGGCTGAGGCAGGAGGATTGCTTGAGCCCGGGAGTTTGAGGTTGCTGTGAGCTAGGCTGATGCCATGGCACTCTAGCCCAGGCAACAGAGTGAGACTGTATCTCAAAAAAAAAAAAAAGAAAAAGAAGTTGGAGAACTTATATTACCACATGGCAAGATATTATAAAGCTACAATAATTAGAAAGCATGGTGTTGGCACAAGGATAGACAAGTAGATTAATGTAACTAGAGCAGCCTTAAAGAGGCCCACACGTGTGTCACCTGATTAATGACATAGGTGACATGGAGTGTAGTAGAGAAACACGGGGCCTTTTAGTAAATGGGTCACCTAGATCTCCGTATAGAAAAAATTAATTTTTGGCCAATACTCACACCATAAACAAAAATTAGTTCCAGATGTATTCTAAGTCAAAATGTGAAGGGTAAAACAACAACTTTATTAGAAGAAAACAGCTGTTAACTGAAGAAAATGAGGAGGTTCATAAATTTGGAAACGAGAGCTTTATTTCTCATAAAGGGTTGCAGCCTGTGGGTGGCCTTTCTGACTGGCTGGGAAGCAGAACTCCTCCTACCCCCAGAAACCAGGAACATGTGCTTTAATGGAGGGACAATGGGAAGAGGAATTTATGCTGAGTGGGGTGCCCAAATATAGATATTTAACAAGCTATAGGAGGAGTCATGAATATTTATCAAAGGAGAAACATGCACATGCGCAATTGAACTTTATACCCCATTATGGGGTCCATGTTCAGAAAATTAGGGTCCTTCTGATGTCAAAAGGTAAAGCAAGGACACAAAAACCCTTACTGTGCCTACTCCATAGACTGGTTAAAACCACTCCCTGGTTAGTGGGCTCTTATTCGGAAAGAATGCTGCTTATTTGTAGTGCTGAAACTGCAAATAGGGAGGAGTAGATCATGAAATTAGTTTCTGTTTAGCCCATAAAGAAGAAAAGCCTGATGGTCATTAGCAAGGGAGGAGGTGTAATGAGGTGTGTCTGACCTCCCATCCTGTCATGGCTGGAATCTCAGTTTTAAGATTTCTCTGGGGTCCCCTTGGCCAAGAGCAGGGTCTGTTCAGTCAGAATGGGGCTTAGGATTTTATTTTAGTTCACACAGCATTTCTTCATGACCTTGGGGTCAGTAAGAATTTCTTAAGCTTGATTCAAAAAACACTATCCAAAGAAAAGATTCATAAATTGGTCTGTATTAATGTTAAGAACCTCTGCTTTTCAAAAGACCAGGATAGAGTAAAAAGGCAAGCCACAGTCAGAGAAAATATTTGCAATATGTATATCCAGTAAAGGAGTTGTGTTCAGAATGTGTAAAGAACTCCATCAAATAAATAAAAAGCCATTCAGACTAATAAAAAATGGGCAAAAGACTTGCACAGGCACCTCACCAAAGAAGATATTCAAATGCTCCATAAACATATATGAAAAGGCACCTGACTTCATTAGTCATCGTGCAGTAAAATCCCACTGCAGTGTCACCATACATCTAGCAGAATGACTCCACTGAAAAAAGCAAAGAGCACCAGTGTTGGAGAGGCCGTGGAATGGATGGAATTTTCCAGCCATGCCACAGGGCTTTGTATGGGCTACTGAACCTCCCCAAGCCTCAGTTGCTGTCTTGTCCTGTGCAGTGGTAACAACGTGCACATCCCCAGGTTGCTGTGAGTGTGAAGGTCATGTGAAGTCCTCGCAGATAGCCAGGCACATGGGAGCTCCTAGAATCTTCTTTTCAGGTCTTACTACCTTGGCCTTTCATTATTGTTGCTGTAAGGGCCTTGTAGCAGTTACTAGGATTTTTTTTTCCAGAGATTATTTAACGAAAGCAATAATAATATTTTAATATCTAGCACTTGTATCATACATAGTAACTGGCAGTTTAATTATCTGTCTGTTATTTATTCCTCCTAACAATACCATAATAGGTAAGTACAAAAGTATTTAGGTGCTATTGCTGCTCCCATTTTATAGGTGAGATACCAGGTGCATAGAGATGAATTAACTTGCTTAAGATTACCCAGCTATTCATGATAAGTGATGGAGATGTGCTCAGACCCGGGCATGCTAGCACCAGTGTCTAATGAACCCATGTTCTCTAGTGCCTCTCAGAAAGTAACCCAGACTTCCCACTTACGCTCTGGTTTCTCTGGACCTTCCCATCACAACTCTTCCCCTGAGGTCCTCTTTGCCTGCTTGGATCCAGCCTGATCTCTCCTTCCTACGTTCCTGGAATAGTCTTTGTATAATGTAGTGAGGATGTTAATGGCCTGCATCGTAATGACCACAGGATAATAATAGCAGCTGACCGTGCCACTGTTAAGTAAGGTCACTTGCAGGTGCCATGCTTGGAGCTCTCTGTGTGTTATCACATTGACTCTCTGGAACATCCCAGTGAGGAGGCCTCAACTGTTAACACCATCTTGTAGAATCTGAGCTGCAGAGAGGTGAAGTGCCTTGTCCAGCGCTACAGTGAGGAAGTGGCAGCGCCAGGGATCAAGCCCAAGCCCGTCAGACTCCAGAGCCTGAACTCTTCACCACAGCTCTGTGCTGTCACTTGTGCATGTGTGGCGCTTGGACCCTTGGCTGTGTTCAGTCTGTGATGCTCTGATCTAACAGTGTTCATGAAGGCCATCCCCTGCCCTATCCAGCATGTGCTGAGCACCTGCTGTGTACCAGACATTTGGAGTATTAATGTATTGGGGTCACTACGAGCAGTAAGATGATGGTGCTGACCTTGAAGAACTCAGGTCTAGTAAGGGAGGCAGGTCATTGCAAATCAGGGTGGTCTCTGCAGTCCCGAGGTGGGGGATGAGGGAGGAGAAGCCTTCTCTAAGGAAGGCTTTACCAAGAGATGCCTGAACTGGGTTTTGAAATATGAGTAAGAGTTTGCTATTTGATGAGGGCACCGAGGGTATTCTAGGCAGAAAGCCCAGACAATTAAGGTCAGACCTGGTCCTAAAGATTTTAAACTCTCCTGTCCTTGTTGGAGGTCTGCAGAACAGACCACTCACCCAGGCCAATGCCTCCCGTTGGGCCAGGAGTGTAATGCTAATGGATGTCATCCTCTACACAGAAGAAAATTCCAGAATGAGGGAGCATCTGCCCCTCTCCCACACTGCCAGCAATGCCTTGTCCCTGGCAGGGTGTCAGGCATCCTGTGGACTGCATGGAGAATGTCACTGATAGTCACAGCTGGCATGGTGCAGTGACTGTCAAACTTCAGTGGGATTGGGGCCCTGTACCTAAAAGTCAGGGTCTGGGGTGGGGAGCAACTTAAACAGGTGATTCCAATGCAGGAGGCTTGTGAACCTCAATTTGAAAAACTCTGCCCTTCAGTATTTTGAGGAAGATGCACTGGAGGCAAGATGAAGACACACAGATTTATGAGTTGGTCCCCCTGCAATTCATCCCAGTGTGACTCAAGTGCTATAGAGTTACCGTATCACAGAGGGCAACTGGCCTCGTGCTCCTACATGCAGCCCTGTCCATAGCTTTGGGCACAAGTGGCAGAGGATTTATGTTTTTGAAGGAATATTCTAGTTATTGCATGTTAAAAATCACATGCCATCTCTGATGAGTTAAATTAATTAAATGCTTGATTATATTGTCTTTAAAATAGACAGCAACAGTATTAGCTAAACCCCAGCCCCCTAAAGCAGCAGATTGCTCCTTCCTGTTCCCTCTGCACGGTTCTACCTCTTTATATCTCACCCGCTTGTAGAGATCGTAGATGCAACGATCCCATCTCATCTTCCCCTGCCTTGCTCTCACCAACCCTCCTCCCCCCTGCAAAACTGAAGATGGCCACAAACAAAATCAGGAAGTGACTTTTCCTGAGTCACTTCCTCTGGGTGTCGTCTTTTCCTTTCCAAGTCTGAGGCTCCCTTGGCAGGAGAAGTTACCTGGATCTGTGGGCGCTGGAGGAGTGTCTTAAAAGCTGTGTTAGGCGGCACTCTGAGGGCATCCAGCCAGGCTGCTGGTCTCCGCCCTGCTCAGGACTGGCCTCTGGTGATACTTTTGGTCTCCCCCACTACCAGCAGAGGTTTTGAGGACTGGACTGTGTCTTCCTGTCTCTACCCCAACGGCTGGCTTCCAGGCCTTTGGATGGGTGAAGTACGGTATCATAGCCTCTCTAGCCCATTTAACTCTGAATTTAACAATCTGTTCTCAGCAAATAAGACAGTTGCCCTTGGCCGCCAATGACCCACTTCATTTGAGCCATACGTTCTGATGGGCATATGGCACTTCAGTGGGTGGGGGGGGGGGAATTATGGGCATTCCAAGGGGAATCTGGATGGCACATGGTTTTTGTCCCAGCCAGTGGCTTTGGGACCCACCCTCCCTAAGCTGTGGCTCCATCTCCAAATCTCAGCAGTGGGTCCTGGGTAGCCGTTTGGCCCTGAGCCGTATGTCTCCACTCATTCCACTGGCATCAGAATCCCCGGGAAGCACGTGAAACAGGCTGATGCCTGCTCTTCCCTCAGTCCTACTGAATCTGAATGTCTGAGGGGTTCCGGTAGCCCCAACTTTATCCAGCTCTGCAGGCGATTCTCTTGCACACTAACGTTTGAGAATAGCCCTCTTCCAGGGTTTGATGATTCTCCTGTCTCAGTTTGGGTTGATGTGTCCCTGGTTGTTTGATGCTCCAAAGCATTGTCTGCCACTTTTCTTGGGTGGTGAGTTATGTCTACTCTGAATGGGAAGTTACACTAACTGAAAAAGTGCTACCGTGTTGTCCCCAAAATGTTGCTAATGGTCACTGAGCTTGACTTTCATTTTAATTGGTAATCTTTAATTTCTTTTTCTCTCCTTCCTCTCAGGTATCTGTACCACGTTTTGACCAAAAACACCACAGTCACAGAACAGAACCGGAACCTGCTAGTGGAGACCATCCGCTCCATCACCGAGATCTTGATTTGGGGGGATCAGAATGACAGCTCTGTATTTGAGTAAGGGTTTCTAATGATTCTTTGTTTTTTGTTTCTTCTTGCTTTGAATGTTTTTCTAAATGTATACCATGAGTCATTCCTGATGATGTCAGGATTTGACGCTAATTTGGTCTTGCCCAGATATCTGTCTCTCTCTATCTATCTGTAAAAAATGTCCTTGAGACACTGTAGAAATGTAAGCCAAAAATGGGGAAGTTATGGAAATGAGTTTCTCCAGAAAACCTGAAAATGTCATGGATAATTTTCCTCCAAGTAGTGTCTGATTATTTCCCCAAAGGAAGGAGAAAATGTTCTGGGTGGTTAGATTCTCTGTGAACAGATAGGACCCTGTCCTGGGGGAGTCACTGAGGGTCCCCAGTACTGTGCTTGCTGATGGCCAGGCACAATGCTGAGCTCTTGATGAGACAATCCAGTGAAGTCTCCCACCTACCCCGGGGCAAACCCTGTTGGTGTCCCTATTTTTACTCAAGGCCACACGGCTGGTAAACAGTGAAACAGTGACCCACACCCGAAGTCCATGAGTGGTTTCCCCGCATTCTTGTACTTCCTAGGTGATCAGTCTTAGGCCAGGCTCTTTATCTCCCTGAGCCTCAGTTTCCTCATCTTCAGAGGAGAGAGAAAAAGTTCCCTGGCTGGTGCCTGACAGAGTAGGCAACTCAGTAAATGACAGCAAGTGATGAGACGGGTGTGTCTGCTGGACGGTTGGAAAGCAAAGGCTGTAAAGCCGTGGGCTACCTCTCTAATAGACCTGTGTCGCTATCTCAGTGCAAGGGGATCTGGGATTGGGTTATAACAACCACCAAACACAGATTTCATATGTGTCTATATTCTCAATTATAAATATTGAGGCCACTTTTAAAACCCATTTAAAAAAAGTAACGGTGTTCCATTTCCAGCCTGGCTTCTTATTAGATATCCTGAATTGATTTTCATGATAGCTCTACGTTTTCATCAGTTAGGTTATCTAATAAACTACTTGTGGAAAATGCAAACTCCTTAAAATGCAAACCTGTGAACACTGGCTATGATCCCCAAAGGAAAACATGTGAGTAGTGAAGGAAGGTGTTGCTTATAAACGGGACTAGCTTCCTTTGAGGACCCATGAGGAATTTATTTATTTGTATGTTCAAATCTGTTTTTGGAAGTGCGAAAGACCCTTGGGTTAGAATGGACTTAATCCGTCTGTAATCTTAGAGAAAACTACTGGGCTCTTGGAGTCCCCATGATTCTTAAACAGCTGCCCAACAGAGTCCCCAAGAAAATCTTGTTTTTAATAAATCTTATAATTTTGGAATAATTTTAGATTATAGAAAAGTTGCAAAGGTAGTACAGAAAGTTCCCATGTACACTTCGCCTGGTTTCCCCTGTTGTAAATATTAATATCTTACATTGCTGGGGTGCATTTGTCCAAAATAAGAAACTGACATTGGCACGTTACTATTAAGTAAACTCCAGCCTTGGTTTGGATTTTGCCAGTTTTTCATTAATATCTTCTTTCTGCCCCAGGATCACATCCAAGCTCCCCCAGTACATTTAGCCATCACATCTCGCCAGTCTTCTTTGGTCTGTGACATTTTCTTAGTCTTCTCTTGTTTTTATGACCTTGACAGTGTTCAGGAATACTAGCCAGTTCTCCTGTCCCCCAGTCTGGGTTTGTCTGATGTTTTTCTCCTGACTAAATTGGGGGCTAGAGGGGAGATTGCTGGAGAGGTGAAGTACCCCTCTCATGCCATCATTGGCAGAGCACGCTTGATGTCCGTGTGACATCCCTGTGCTGTTAACCTTTATCACCTGGTAAAGGTGATATCTGCCAGGTTTCTCTATATAAAGTTACTCTTTCCCCCTTCCCTATGCTATTCCTTAGAAGATAGTCACTAAGTCTAGCCCACTTTTTCAAGATGAGGGGGGATGGGCATTAGGGTCTACCTTCCAGAAGCCAGGAGTACATATATTATTATTTGAAATTCTTCTACATGCAATATTTGTCTCTTTTCTCCTATTTATTTTATTTATGTAATCATTTATCTATAATGATATGGACTCGTAGATATTTATTTTACACTTTGGGTTATAATCCAGTACTGTGTTATTTATTTTGATGCTCAAATTGTTTTAGCTTTGGCTATTGGGGAAGTTCTTTCAGTTTGATTCCTGTGTCCCTTTGCCAAAATTTGATCCTTTTCAGCACTTCCTTACTTCTTAGTATTATAAGATGCTCCAGGTTCTTCTTACATTTTCCCTGCCCAGCCCTAGAATCAACCTTTTTTCTAAGTTTTTCTTGCTCCACTCCCCTAGGGAATTTTTAAAGATTGAGGCTTGTGGATTTCACGCTAGACCTACTGAATCAATCCCTGGGGCAAGCTCCTAGGTATAGACAATTTAACAAGTTCTCAAGTTGGTCACTGTGCAGCAGTGAGTTTGTTGGTGGCACTTGGGAGTCACTGACTTACACAAGCTGAAGTGAAGGTAGACAAAATAGGTCAAATGACAGAAATACTCGGGAGGTCAGTGCAAATGGTGTTCATAGGCAGACAGGCTCTCAGAGTCAGAAAAGATTTTAGGGGTCTTTTTTAGGTCATGTTCATTTACCCTTTTGTAGATTCAAAGAGGAATTATGCAGCACAGAGCAAGTGCCAGGCCCGTGATCCCACCATGGTGGCGATAATAGATGAGGCACCCAAAACCAAGTCAACCAGCAGGCACACGTGACTTCAGGGATTTCTTCATCTTCTTTTTTTTTTTTTTTTTTTTTGAGACAGAGTCTCGCTCTGTTGCCCGAGCTAGAGTGCTGTAGTTGTCAGCCTATCTCACAGCAACCTCAAGCTCCTGGGCTCCAGTGATCTTCCTGCTTCAGCCTCCCAAGTAGCTGGGATTATAGGCACATGACACAATGCATGGCTAATTTTTTTCTATTTTTGGTAGCGATGGGGTCTCACTCTTGCTCAGGCTTGTCTTGAACTCCTGACTTCAAGCCATCCTCCCACCTTAGCCTCCCAGAGTGCTAGGATTACCGGTGTGAGCCACCATACCCGGCCGCAGGGATTTCTTCTGAGTATCCCAAATGAGAGGTTATCTCGTCTTAGCTTGAATGCAGAGAACAAATAACTAGAAACATCATTTTCTTGCTTTAAAGAAAGACATTAGGGAGTTCTATTTCCTTCCTTTTCAAGACTAAAAGAGCTAACGTATATCCCCAAAAGCCAGTGCCCCCAGGCTGTGTGCAGACAAGTGTGTTGTCCAGAACAAGAAAGGCAGAAGCAGACTTGGGGACTGGCTAGGGTTTCCCCACCACATCAGCACCTGTGTATTTCTTTCCAGTTCTTTCCCCCTAGATAGGAAAACTACAAACTTGACAGTTTGGGGACCCAAACTATTCATATTCAGCATTATCTTATCCCTTTGCAGAGAATTCTAGTTGTTTTTCTTAACACCCAAAGATGTGAAGAGCGAAGGAAAGAGGCTTATTAGTAAGGGAAACTAAGAATACAAAATATTTGGTGGAAAATGCAGCTTGTTGGGTTTACAAGCGTAGATTACTGTGTGATCATTTAGTCTGTAAAGGTCTTTCCCGTGCTGTCAGAAATCTGGTTCACTGCTTCCCGGAATCAGCACTGTCTCACATTCCGGGAAGAGAGTTGAGGGGTTGTGTGTTAGCCATGATGGAAGACGGCCTTTTGGGAACTGGATGGCGTGGAAGCTGAGGCCGCGTGGGTGGTGTGATCTGGCATCCGAGGATGCCTTTGGTCGGAGGCGGGTGTATGCACGTAAATAGAGGCTGATTTCGATTTCCACATGTGGAAGCAAACTATTGACCCTTTCCCATTCTCTCCCCAGCTTCTTCCTGGAGAAGAATATGTTTGTTTTCTTCTTGAACATCCTGCGGCAGAAATCGGGCCGTTATGTGTGTGTTCAGCTGCTGCAGACCTTGAACATCCTCTTTGAGAACATCAGTCACGAGACCTCACTTTGTAAGGACATTCCTCAACGTTTGCCTCTGTACCGCTGGACATCAGCGGGGTGTAGTTTGGCGTGATTTTTGTATGTCTGTGCTTACTGTGCATATTAGTTTGTTTGGGCTGCCTTAGCAAGTACCACAGACGAGGTGGCTTAAACAACAGAAATTTGTTTTCTCATAGTTCTGGAGAGTAGAAGTCCAAGATCAAGCTGCCACCAGGGTTGGTTTCTGGTAAGGGCTCTTCCTGGCTTACAGATGGCCACCTTCTTGCTGTGTGTGGCCTTTCATCTGTGCATGAGTGGAAAGAGACAGAGAGATACCCAGTGTCTCCTCTCCTTATAGGGACACCAGTCCTATCAGATAAGGGCCCCTACCCTTATGACCTCGTTTACCTGTAATTACCTCCCTAAAGACCCTTTCTCCAAATGTAATCACAATGAGAGTTAGGACTTCAACATTATGACTTTGGGGCAGACACAACTCAGTCCCTAACACTGTGTTTATCTCTGTGTGGTGGGGTACTGTGAGAGCTAAGAGAGGGTTCCCCTCTGCTGAACGATGCTGGGGTGTTTGCATTTCTTCTTTCTGATTTGATATTAAAGAGTTGGGGTTGCTGAATAATCAGCCCATGGAGTAAGTATTAGAAGAAGCAGGGTGAGGAAGAACTTGACCAAAGAGTGTGCAAGGGTGTAGGCTTTGGCACCTGCCTCTTGCTCCAGTCCTGCTGCACGACTAGTAGTGTGTGACCCTGAGCTTATTGTAATACCTACCCTCACTAAGCCCTGGTTTCTCTTTATCTGTAACGAGCAGCCCTGAGAGGCAGGTGCTGTTGGTGTCCTCATTTTTTTTTTTTTTTTTTTTTTGAGACAGAGTCCTGCTCTGCTGCCTGGGCTAGAGTGCAGTGGCGTCAGCCTAGCTCACAGCAACCTCAAACTCCTGGGCTCAGGCAATCCTCCTGCCTCAGCCTCCCGAGCAGCTGGCACTATAGGCGTGAGCCACCATGCCTGGGTAATTTTTTGTTTCTGTTTTTAGTTGGCCAGCTAATTTTTTCTATTTTTAGTGGTTTGGCTAATTTCTTTCTATTTTTAGTAGAGATGGGGTCTCGCTCTTGCTCAGGCTGGTCTCGAACTCCTGAGCTCAAACAATCCTCCCGCCTCAGCCTCCCAGAGTGCTAAGAAGTGTCCTCATTTTAACACCAAGAAAGTTTGGGTCACTGGCCCAAGGTGACAAGGCCAGAATAGAGAAGGAGTTTCATTCCAAGTGAGTTAGCTCAGGGGTCCTCAACCGGGGGTGCATGTGCCCCCAGGGGACATTTGACAATGTCTAGAGACATCCTTGGGGGTGCTACTGGCATCTAGGGGATAGAGACTAGGGGTGCTACTAAACATTCCACAGTGCACAGGACAGGACCCCACAACAAAGAGTTATCCAGCCCCAAATGTCAACAGCACCGAAGTTGGGAAACTCTGGTTTAGCTCCTAATCCTCCATGCTTAACCACTAGCTTTATTATTCCAAGATGACTATACTAAGGCTCTGGCCCTCCCCACAGGAAGTAGGGGAGAGAGGGCCAGCGGCCAAATGTCTGTATCAGAGGCAGGCTCTCGGTCTCCAAGACAGGTTGGAAAAATGTGTTCAGCGCTGGAAGGAGGTAGAGATGGGGGCATCCCTCCCAGTGAGGAGGGGGAGGGGAAGGAGCTGCCGAGTGGTGGCTCTCGGCAGTGGCCACCAGGTGGTGCTGCTGCCTTGGAGACGCCTCACACAGGCGCAAATTGAGAAATGCGGCTGACTCCGTCTCCCTAAGTGGTTTCCCTTGATACTAACTAGCCCCTGTTTCACTGGATCTGAAAGAAGTGCGGTTTCTGGAAACTCTGAGAGGGGCAGCTCCAGCTCAGGGCACAGGCCCTGGACTCAGACTGAAGCAGGTCCACGCTCCCTGCTTGTGTCAAGCGGAGATAGTAGTAGCTGGGGAGTAGGGGCTTGAGGAGTAGCTGTGAGAGCAGGTGTGCAGAGCTCAGCAGGGGGCCTGGCAGGTGGGACGCGCCCATGGTGTCGGTGCTGTCACTTACTGCAGCCCCTCAGTGGCTCTGCTTTGGTGACCTTTTCCCCAGCTAGGCACAGGGCTGCTGGACTAAAGACGGGGGTTGGGACAGTCAGAATTCTGGCTTTTAGAGGGTTTCTCCGAATGACATTTGCGTGGCTTTTCTCTCTTTTATTGTGTATATTTACGGTGTACAACTTGATGATTTGTTATACGTATACATGGTGAAGTAATCACCACGATCAAATAATTAACATATCCATCACCTCACATAGTTACCTTTTGTGTGTGTGTGTTTGTGTGTGTGGCGTGGAAATACTTGGGATCTACCGTAGCCCATTTCAAGTGTATAATACGGTATCGTTGGCTGTAGTCACCGTGCTGTATGTTACATCTCCAGAACGTACTCATCTTGCGTAACTAAGACTTTGTGCCCTTTGACCAACGTCTCCTTGTTCCCCTCCCTCCAGCCCATGCTGACCACCTGCCACTCTCTGCTTCTGAGAGTTTGACTGTTTTAGATCCTACATGTAACTGAGGTCATGCAGCCTGCATGGCTGATCATGCAGCATGCGTGGCCTTTCTTGTACGGGGACCAAAAAGGGTTCCCTACTGTGAGAAACCCGGGCAGATGTCCCTTGCTTCACGGACAGTTCACCAGGGCGCCTTTATAAGCCCTGCAGAAAGAGCAGGAATCATGGCTTCTTTACAGAACTTGGATTTGCAAGGGGTGAGGAGGATAGATGACCTTTGTTTTAATTTTTATTTTCTCATCATAGAAAGAAAATGTCCCTATTGTAAAACAGCAACAATAAGCCAAGCATTAGAAAAATACAGAAAGTCAAGTTTCCATAGAATCTCGCCCAAATGGTTCATTGTACACGAATCATTTTGCTGTTTGCTTTTTTTTTCCCCCCACCCTCCCATCTTCTCATTGTCCCTTCACATAACCCTGCCCGATCGGGCTCCAGAGCTGTATCTTGCTGTGCCATAATCTATTTAACCTGACCGTGGGCATTTAGGTGGTTTCCAGTTTTTCACTATTACAAGCAGCTATTTCACAAATGCACCTGTTGCCTGTTGGGTTTGGTGACCTAAGTGATAGCGTCCCGAGAGACTGAGATTACTTACAGACTCCCGGGTTTATTAGAAAAGGACACCACAGAAAGTCAGCCACGCAGTGAGGGGGTAGCAGAAAAATCCCAGCCCAATAATAGAGGCACCGCCACTGCCCCCATGTGGTCCCCTGCCACCCACAGAGTAATCTCTTGGAGGCCCTGGAAAAGTCCCTGCTGGGGAGTAGATGGAGCCTGTGGCTGTCCCAGCTCCAGAGTGCAGCCGAGAGACCCGCTGTTGCACATCTGAAGCACCCAGCATAGGCGTCTGTGCTGCTGGCGGCCCGGAAGCCACCAGCCAGTCACAACAGCGCTCAACAAGACGTCCCAACAGTCCCTTCTCCTGTCAGCCCACTACCCCTCCCTACTTGCCCCTAGCCACAGCCAGAGTGACACAAAATGAGAAGTGCTCCTGGTATCAATCACCTGGGATGCATGTTTCAAGTTAGATTCTAGGTGGATAAACAAATAGTAGACCATTTAGAGAACGAGCAACATGGATTACCCTCAGATATGGGGATGAGTGAGAGAGTCCAGACCCAGGGCGCAGGCGTGCTGTGAAGTTGAGGAGCAGGCAAAACGAGTCTATGTTGATAGAAGTCAGAATAGGGGTTGCCCTTGGCACGGGGGCTACTGACTGGGCAGGGGTGTGAGGGGCCCTCTGGAGAGCTGAGAAGGCCACGTGTCTGATCTGGGCAGTGCTGATGCAGTGTGTGTAAATGTAAAAATTCCAAGCTGGACGCCTTGGGTTTGAGAGGTGTACATATGTATATGAAAAGACACATATGTACATGTACTTAAAGTATATTTTTATGTATATTTCCACATATATCACACTGTACACTTAGGATTTGTGATAAGGATTTGTGATATATGTAACCTCCTTTTAAAAAACATTAAGACTCTTAGGACCCCATTCCAGACCCACTGACCCCTCCCTTGAAACAGGCCCCAGGAGCTGCCTCAGGAATTGTTATAATCAGGAGATTTTGAAAACCGTTCTTCGAAGACTACAGACCACATGCCTGTCTGCCATGCCTGCTCAGGGCATGCACAGTGGCTTTCCCAGAGAACCAGCCTCCAAGGAGGACCCTTCCGTGGGGCCATGCCATGGCCTCTGTCACTGTCCTGAGCTCCTAGATGGCTCCTTCTGTTGTTTTTGGTGATTCCAAATGTACTTCAATAATACTTTGATTGGCTGGGTACAGTGGCTCACTCCTGTAATCCTAGTACTCTGGGAGGCCGAAGTGGGAGGATCGCTTGAGGTCAGGAGTTTGAAACCAGCCTGAGCAAGAGGGAGACTCCGTCTCTACTAAAAATAGAAAAAATTAGCCAGGCATGGTGGTGCGTGCCTGTAGTCTCAGCTACTTGGGAGGCTCAGGCAGGAGGATCACTTGAGCCCAGGAGTTTGAGGTTGCAGTGGGCTATGATGATGCCACTGCACTCTACCCAGGGTGACAGAGTGAGACTCTGTCTCAAAAAAAAAAAAAAAAAAAATACTTTGACCTCAGTTAGGTACCTTGTTGGCTCCAAACAACTTAATGGTTAATTTCCTACTTCCCCAAGAGCAGCTGTGATCAATGCTGGGAAAATATGGTAGCTGAGATTCTGAATGTCCAGTAATAGTAATTAGAATAATGGCGGCTAACATTATGGAGTGCTTACTTTGTGCCCCGTACTGTCCTGAGTACTTTTTGTGCATCGTCTCCTTTAGTCCTTACCACAGCTCTGCGAGGAAGGTAATGTTATTCTGTTTTCCAGATAAGGAAATTGGGGAGTGGGCAGGGTCAGCAGCTTGCCCAAGGTCACCCAGCTGGGAAGTGGCAGAGGTGAGATGTGGACACAGGCAGGTGGGTCCAAGTCCACATTTGAACCCAGTGCCTCCCGGACACCAGCATGCGTGGGGAGCCCTGCAGGCTTATTACACACACACAGACCTGACTCTACCTAGGTCAGGGTGGGAGCCCAAGACGCTGTAATTCCGACAAGCTCCAGGGAATGCTGTGCTGCCAGTCTGAGGACCAGACTTTGAGTGGCGAAGCCCTGAACCACGCCACTCTGCTGCCTCACCTGTAGTGCAGGTGTCGATCATGTTCTGCCTTTAACCATCTGTGGGGAGGCAGGTGATCTGGTGCACACTGGCAGCCCAAATGACAGAGAGTGGGGCCGCGGTGCCTGCTTTGCAGGGTGGCTGGTGAGAACTCAGAGGGGAACGTGCCCAGCAAGGGGTCAACACCAAGACTTACAACTGCAGGCCACAGGCTGCAGCTGTCGATAGATTTGCTCTTGCTGGCCAGCACAGCTTTAAAAACTAGTTTATCCAGTGGCGAACATTTCGAGATCTGGAGATGCAGCATGAAAATCTGTGGTTTCCAGCCTCTCTTCCACAGTCAGAAGCTCTCGCTGTGCTGGGCCTACATTTCCGCAGGGCTGGGGGCTGGGAGCTGGGGAGTAGGGACTGCTCTCCAGTTGGACCCAGGGCCCTCGGGCCCTCATGACCCAGTTTCCATTGTCAGCCCCCATTAGTGCATGACAAGCACAAGCTCTGACGTTCAGACCCGAGTTCGAATCCCTTCTCTGTGACTTACTGTCTCTGTGTCCTTCAGCAAGTTAATCAACCTCTTCGAGCTGTTTTTGCTCATCTGCAAAATGGAAGATGATTGTAATGTAGAGCGCTCGGCCTGGTGCCAGCCCTGTTATAGGGGTTCACCATAAAGTAACCTTTATGAAATCATGTTGGTATCTAAGGAAGAAAAAAAAACCTGTGTAGCTCTTTGTGGCATTCGGGGATGATGATGTGTTTTCTGATGGCAAAATGGGGCAGCTTTTTATAAAACACAGTGCCTTTTACCCTCATCCATGGGTGGTTTGTGAGAATGCCCAGGCACTGACTAAGCTTCCCCACCCCTGGCTCTCTGCTGAACTTTGGTAGTAATGAAAAGAAAATGTTTGAGTGTCTTTTTCTATTTGGCGTGGGAGGGAAGGGAAGGGCTTTTCTCTGGCAATGCCTTTGAACTTTCTGGTGACTATGCACAGACGATTTCTTTGCTGGTTAAAAGTTAAGCCGCTCCCTGTTAGTTCGTTTAATCCCAGCAACCCAGAAGCTTCACTGATTCAAGTACGTGAATGTGGTCATCTGCTTGTTACCTGACATCCTTTGTTTATCTTTCCTCCAGCATGAATTAACCTGTCTGTTTTGGTTTGTTTTTTTCTCCCTCTAGATTATTTACTCTCTAATAACTATGTAAATTCTATCATCGTCCATAAATTTGACTTTTCCGATGAGGAGATTATGGCATATTATATATCGTTCCTGAAAACGCTTTCGTTAAAACTCAACAACCACACTGTCCATTTTTTTTATAATGAGGTGAGTAATGGCCAGAGGGGCACATTTGGGTGTGAAACTAAACCAGTGGCAGCAGCGCCATCTGGGTGGTCTTGTATCTGTTTACAAAGCACTTACGAGCCCACTGTCATAGCTTTCACAGCGACACTGACTTTGGCATGCTTTAAAAACATTTTTTTTAATTAAGCAAGTTACCTTTCTATTTTTAATGTAAAATTCAATTTGCGCTGAGAGCATTATACTTGGCAGAGAGGAGAAGTGCCTAGAAGTTGTCTTGGGGTTGTGTTGCCCCAAGGAAAAACAGGAACTTCAGTCAGGCCTGGCTTTGCCACTTCCCTGCTGTGTGACCTTAGGGAAGTCCCAGTTCCTCTCTGAGCCTCAGTTTCCTCATCTGAGAAATGGGGATAAGAATATATACCTTGTAGGGTTTTCAGCGGTTAGATTAAATGAGATCATGTTTTCAAAGCACCTAGTATGTACCTGGCTCCCTAAAATCACAGATATTGCTGTTCTTTACAAGCTAATGTCCCTGGCATTCCTTGGGAGAATTATTAGCAACTTAAATAAATGAATTGCAATTGCTCTCACAATTAAAAGAAGCTTGAACAATGAAGTTGATTTATCTCACATACCAAAAAGTATAGACACACTGGCTGTGCTGGGACTGGTTCATCCGGTGGCTCAACCACATCAGCAAGGACCCAGGCCTTTCTGTCTTCCTGTTCTGCTGACCGTACAATTGGCATTGTCCTCGGGTTCAACCCCTCATGGTCACAAGTTGGCTGCAGCAGCTCCAAACATCACATACTCAAATGCCACTGATGAAATGCCTGACGAGACCAACTTCCCTTTTTGTGTCCCCTTTTAACTTGCAACAAAAAACTTTCCCAGAAGCCTCCCACCAGACTTCCCGTCATATCTCACTGGTCAGAATTGTGTCACATTGAGTGCTTCTTAGGTGTCAGGTGCTGCAGTAAGCATGGGACTAGAAATGATCTCTTTTAATCGTAGCAACCATGAAGTGCATGTTATTATCCCCATTTTGTAGATGAAAAAACGGAGGCTTAGAAATATTGCATCACACAGCTTAGAAGCAGTGGAGCAGGAAATGAACCTAGGTCTGACATTCCTGGACTCTTTTCTGTTTCTTCCATGGCTTTGCCTCCCCCCTTTCCACATTGTCCACTGGGAAGGAACCACTGACTTAAAGTTCACATTGGCAACATTTTTTTTTCTTTTACTGAAGTCTCTCCTGGAATTCAGAAAGCTGGGGTGGGGACAGGCCTGGCTTACAGGTTTGTAAGTCATTTTTGGTACTTCTCTTGTTTTAGCACACCAATGACTTTGCCCTGTACACAGAAGCCATCAAATTTTTCAACCACCCTGAAAGCATGGTTAGAATTGCTGTAAGAACCATAACTTTGAACGTCTATAAAGGTAAGTTTCCTTGTGAGCTCATGCCTTGGCTGATTTCTAAGTTGGCAGCCTGTGTCTGTGCATACAGTTCTCTGACAGCAACTAGGGAGCTTGTTTATTATAAGCCGTGGCTGCCTGTCTCACGCGCGACTTGCAACCATTGACCATTTAGCCGGCCCCTCACGTAAGTCTTTGTAGCACTGCCTTTCCCGCGCATGATGAAGTCTTGCTCGGTGCTGCGGCACAGAAGTAGGATGCCCTGAGAGAGGCATGCATGAGATTCCAAGTGGCCATGTAGAATTAGATAAAGCAAAGTTGTCTTTTACATGTTAGATTTAAATTTTTATGTTTTGGCTTGTAAAATATACTTAAATATACATGGGGGTAAGTTTATCCTTAAACTTTAAATAATGTGTAAAAGCATGTCACGTTGTGAACAGCAGGGGGCAATATTGTATTCCCAACCTGCTGCAGAGCCTAGCGCTAACAAATTCCTCCTTGCTTGCAACACGTACTTGATGCCCAAAACATTGATTGCCTCCAGGAGAAAGTGCAGGGCTCTCTGCCTGCACCGTCACTAAGGCTGGCCGGCCACACGTTTCCTGAACTGGACTCGCCCCTCCAAGGTGATGCCTTGGAATTTCTCTGCCTGATGCCTGGCTTATTTCCCCTGTAGTCACCACGCTGGAGCTGGGACCCCATTTTCTCAGGGATTGAAGGGCTTTGACCTTCATGAGTCAAGATGTTATTACTTGAGATGACCCCTAATAGGGGGCGGTTTCCTCAGGCACTCCAGCCTAGTTCTGGGCTTACATTAAAGAGCCTTGCTGAGGACCCAGTCAGACCCATCCAGAGGTCGCAAACTGAGGGCCCGAGGGCTGGATCCAGCCCTCCTCACACATGTTTTAATTGGGTTACGTGGTTTTTGAAAAAATATATGGTTGTCAATATTTAAAAACTGGGAGATTTTGCGTGACAATCTGGATTTCTGACTTGAAGAGGTAAATCTGGCTCTTCTGGGCCTATAGTCTTATAGGGCAAGGATCAGCTGACAGAGAAGCAGCCACCCCCTTGGGGTTGAGGCCCCAGTGCCCCAGGTCACACGCTAGGCCTGCCGGCTTTGCTCACGGGGCCACCAGCCAACCTGGCAGGCTTCTAAGTTTGCGACCCTGGTCCAAGCCACAGTTGGTTGCACTGCCTCCTGCACGCTGTTTGCTCTTGTTCTCTTTTAACCTGTATCTTTCGGTTTAGATGCCTCTGGCCCTCATTCTCTGTCCCCTGAGCAGCTGCCTCGCCTTCCCAGTTCCTAACCTGTTAACTGTTGTCTGTTTTTTGCCTTTCCTTCAATGACGATTCCTGTGTTCCTTATTCCAGTGTCATGTAAGTTATTAACCTCTGGTTTTCCGCTTTCTTAACTTATCCTTACATGTAAATACAGGAAACTTGCTTGAGAGTGGTAGTTTAGCTCAATCTGCTGCTAAGTAGGCTCTCCAATGCACTGTTAATGTTTAGCCCGAGTAATTTATTTTATTAATTATAAAAATAACATAAGAACTGCCTTGATGTGTCTAGTTTTATGAATAAGTTAAACATTTTCAAGTATTTCCAGGAAAGACAGACAATTTCAGATTATAGCAGAGGGCTTTTTCATTGCGGTTGTTTCGTTTTGTTTTGTTAAAATGCCTTCCAAGTTATTTTTGGTAGCTTGACTTTTTTTTCCTTTTCTTTTGTGAATTTTCGCAGTGGATAATCAGGCCATGCTGCACTATATCAGAGATAAAACGGCTGTCCCTTACTTCTCCAATTTGGTCTGGTTCATCGGGAGTCACGTGATCGAGCTTGATAACTGTGTGCAGACGGATGAGGAGTAAGTGATGCCTCTGGGTTGCTCAGTAGGTAGACAGGTGGTTAGGGGGGACTTCAGTTTTCCCTGAGGACAGATAGGCATGAGAACAGCACTAACCTAACTGTGTATAGGCAGAGCATGGACTCCCATCCTGTAAAAGGTTCTACCCACCTGTTTATAACAGTGGGAAGTTGGAAACGGACTCAAATGCCTCCCAAAGGGGAGAGGGTCAGTAAATTCAGTGTACCCAGAGATGGGGTTGCTCAGCAGCTGGTCACAAGATGAAGGTGCTCCACCAACTGATGAGTGAATAATTAAAATGTGGTGTATCTGTACCATGGAATAGTATTTGGCGATAAAAAGGAATGAAGCACTGACACGTGCTCTGATGTGGGTGAACCTCAAACACATTATACTTGATGAAAAAAGCCAGGCATGGAGGACCATGTATCATATGATTCCATTCATGTGAAATACCCAGAATAGGCGAACCTATGGAGACAGAGTAGGTCAGTGGTTTCTTAGGACTGGGGGAGGAGGGCAGTGTTGTGGAAGAAATAGGAAGTGACTGCAAGTGAGTATAGGGCTTTTTGCAAGGAGTATAAAATGTTCCAAAATTCATTGTGGTGATGGTTAGGTAACTATGAATCCTAAAAACCATTAAATTGTATATTTTAAAGGGTGAATTTTATGGTATATGAATTTATATTTCAATAAATCTGTTTAAAAAAAGAGATTGCGATGGTGATTTTTGTCCTTAGAGCAGTAAGTAGAAGTTCCAGAACAGGATTTTTCTGCTTTGGCACTACTGACTTTTTGAACTGGGTACTGTTGTTGTGGGTGCTGTCCTGTGCATGGTAGGATGTTTAGCAGTATCCCTGTCCTCTACCCACTAGATGACAATAGCACCGCTTCCCCTGTCGTGACAACCATAAATGTTTCCATACGTTGCCAAATGTCCCCTTTAAGGCAAAATCACCCTCAGTTGAGAGCCACTGTCCCAGAGTGGCATTTTGCCGAGGCGTGGTGAGAGGTAAACTTTGATAGGGTCAGGACACTAAAGAGATCCAGGAATGAGGTCTCCTAGGGGGAGGGGAGCTAGACACATAGAATATTAGATCTGATATTGGGAAAGAAGCAAGGGTAGACTGATGGCAAATCTGACTGAGCATTTGGGAAAGTAAGAACCCTTATAGATATGAAGAGTCGTGGACGTGAGACATAAGGAGGCACTTCCCTCCAGAAAGAACAAAGTTATACAAGGAAGGAAATCAAATCATAGTCCTCTATTTGGCTCTGCAGTAAATGTTATGAGAATACCAATCCCAATTACCATGGACGGGAAGGAGCAGAGGGAACTCAAAGAGTTCTGTTGTAACAGGAGTTCAATAAATAATATCCAAAATGGCTCAATTGCAAAATAGAAGTCCATGCAGATTTTACAGAAATAGGGGAGGGATTATCTGCAGAAACAACTAGAAGTGTTATCTGCCTCCTCTGGAGAGCGGATAGAAGTAGAGGAAGCTGAGCCAGGAGCTGCTACTTTTTGTCATTAGCTTATCAATACTATCTTGAGTTTTAAACCCATTTGCATATATTACTTTGATATTGTTAAAGCTAAAGTATTGAAAAGTGAGGTGCATGGAATATCCCAATAAAGAAAATTTTCCAAAGTATCTCCTTAAGTGGCAAAGAAGTGCAAAATATGGTGTCTAAATGTTCTAGGTCTCAGGTGCATGGTGGGTTCATAGGTGCTCGTTATGCTATTAGGCTTTACAACATGTGTTTGCTATAAATACTAAATATCTTATTAAAGCACAAAAGAAATAATTATCCAAAATTATGTAAAAGAAGCAAAATTGATCCTGTTTTTACTTTTTTTGAAAGCATATATGGTTAGATGGCTAGATAGGTGACACTTGTATTTTAGAGGTGACTATAGAGGGAGGTAAAAATGTGGAAAAAACAGACTGCAGGGTCATAAGACCCAAAATGTTAATAGTGAGTATCTGTTAGTGGTGGGATTATAGGAGACTTTGGTTTCTTTTTTATTTTTTTTTTTCTTTAATTTTCTGTTTTCTAAAACGACAATCTATTACTTGGGTAATAATAATAATACAAACAAAATGTCCTGCCCTAGCTAGATTGCTCTTTGCAACAGATACTGCTTTGGGGGTGGTGAAAGTGTGACTCCACCCAAGAGACCCACCCAGCGTGCCTGTAGCTAACTGCATGGAGACAGAGATGTCCGGGGCAGGGGCCTGGCGAGCGATGTTGTGTCCTTGCTCTGTGTCCCACATATTGTTGTGGGGACGTGGCTGCTGAGGCCTGCTTTTCTCTTCAGAACTCCTCTGGAGCGTTTTAATTATCAAGGATTTATTGCTCCATTAATACTGCTTATCTGGGGAGCCAGGGGCATCTTGCCACATTGGCTAGTGGCTACTCTTGTGTAGTAGGTTGCTATAAGAGCTTAGCTGATTTCTGCTTTGTTTATCCCATTTTGGGGAGGCTGTGGTGGTGGGAAGGGTGGTACTGAGGCCCCCAGAGGGTGGGGGGGACCCTGGCAGTCCCCTAAATTTGATTGCAGCAGATCTGTCCGTTTCCCTTTGTATATCTCCCCAGTTGGGGCCAGGATAAGTGTCTCGAGACCAGCTCAAATATTGGTTGTGTGAGTGAACGCCCAGTGACCTAAGTTTCAGGACACTGATTTTAGGCCCAAAGACTCCACGCTTCAACCTCCAGGCTGAGGTGGGGGTTTCTCTTGGCAGGCACCGGAATCGGGGGAAACTGAGCGACCTGGTGGCTGAGCACCTGGACCACCTGCACTATCTCAATGACATCCTGATCATCAACTGTGAGTTCCTCAACGATGTGCTCACGGACCACCTGCTTAATAGGCTCTTCGTGCCCCTGTACGTGTACTCGCTGGAGAACCAGGACAAGGTGCGTCCGTGGGGCCTGGCCCCGTTACTCCTGCTGGCTGCAGGCTGTCTTCAAAGGTGGGAAAGAACAGCCACCTTGAATGGGGCTGAGCTCTGCAAGGGACTAAGGTTTTGAGCCTGAGGGAGATTCCTTAAAGGACACTGGTCTGGGCTGGGACCAGGGATCCGCACGCTTGGCCTGCCCCTCAGGATTCTGAGCTGCAGGGGCGTCTTGCAGGGGCAGCCCTGCTTCAGGGAGGGGAGGCCTCGCTCTGTCCAGTCCCTCCGGAGTTAAGGGGCCAAGACAAGGATAGCAGAGGGCCCAGCAGGAGGCAGGACAGGGCCAGCTGGTCACCCTGCACAGGTGTGACCCAAGGGGATGTAGTTTTCTTGTGGGAGATGGAACACGAGGATTCTCACTGCGAATAAGTAAATAAAAGAAGATTGCAACCGTCATTGGCTCAAGCAGAGGCAGCTCTGGGAGGCATTGACAAAGCATGGGAATTGGAGTTTTCAGACTGGGGTTCAAATTCTGCCTCTTCCCTTTCCTAACCCTGTGACCTTGGACAAGGTGGTTAACCTCCCTGAGGCTGTTTCTTTGGCTGCAAAATGAGGGTCCTGAAGATCCCTCCCTCATAGGGTTGGTGTGAGGCGGAGCATCTTGAAACTCAGTACAAATGGGGGGCTTTTCAAGGCCAGAGTGCCCCAGAGTCTCCCTCCCCCATGTTTTGAAAATGCCTTCCTGAGAACAGTCCTGGGGGGGCCTCTCCTGCTGGGGCTTTTGTTGCCCCACCTGGGGGAAATGAACGTTCCTGGCAACTTGAAGAGCACGTTCTTCTATTGAGTTACCCTGTAATCTATGACTAATGGTGAAAGATTTCTCAGGTGGAAAAATAGAGCATTGCAACAGTATTGAGTGGGATTCAGACTTTTGACTAGCACCAGGAAGGGGCAGCCTGAGGGCCATGGAGGACGTCAGAGGGACAGGGTGCCTCTGGTTCAAACAGGTGGCTTTTGGTGTCGTATATTTTGTGGTGCTCACTTGTGTGACCTAGACCTCTCTCTCCTCTTGCCCCCGACCTTTACTAGGGAGGAGAACGACCGAAAATCAGCCTGCCGGTGTCCCTCTATCTTCTGTCACAGGTATGTTTGGTCATTCGTCCGTGTCCCCATCACATTTGGGGTCCCTCGGAATGCTGCTGCCATACAGAAAATCCCCAGGCCCCATTGCCACATCCTCTCTCTGTGTGTCCCCCATCTTGAGATACAATAAAAAGAAAGGGGTGTTGTATTTTTGAGAAGACACTCAGTAGAGGTGGTATATATTAATATCTTCTTTATGGTAGGGGATGGAAATTTAAAGAGAAATGTAAAATAAATTAAACCTGGCACTTGTGTAGTTGATTTTTACCATGAGGCCTGAGGTTTCCAAAACAACAGAGGAAAGCTCTGAATACCCTGGAAATGTGGGCTGCACGGCTCTGATTCACAGTACTTTGAAATAACCCCAAAAATGCAGGGCCTGTAGCGTATATACACACAGCATCCTTGGTTTGACAAACTTCCTGTAATGAGGCTATTTTTAAAGGATTTTGTCGTGGTTCTAGTTCCCAGATTACCTTCTGGAAGATCTCTCGTAGTGGCTACAGCTCCCAGATTTGTGTCTTGAGCCAATTTGTCTGCCTCCCCTCCTTAAACAAGTGTGTTTCCTTATAATTATGTAATATTTACAAGAAGGGAAAAACTCCATGGTGACCCAGTTACATAACTTTAAAAATATTTTTATTACAAGCAGTCCAGACTCTCAGGCCATCTCATTAGACTGTCAAGTAGTCAAGCATTTGACCAGAGCTCTGTTCCCACTTCTGCAGTGGCACAGGTATTTATTTGCTTTGATGAGAGACTGTCCTTCTGACTTAATCCCCAGCTGCTTCAAGTTTGGGGCAGGATTGTCTCCTGTTGGCTTGAGAAGAGAGATGCAGAGGCCGCCTCCTGCCAGTGGGTTGGCCGAGGCTGACGTGGCCTGACCACTGTTCACATCCTGGAGTCTTGTTCTGGGGGCTCTTGTTTGCTCAGAGTTGTGCACTGTGCCGACTCTGTCTGAATGCCCCTCTGTGCAGCAGGGCGCAGCACAAACTCCAGCCGCTCCTGGCACAGCTTTCTGCTGCCTCCTTACAAGTCTGCCAGCATCTCCTGCTTGGGATTCTGGGAGTCTGGCAGGACCTGAGCAGGCCAGTTGCTCAGCCCCAGGAGTCACGTGGACAGAAAGCATCCTCAGGACGCTTCAGCTGTTGGAGCGTTGCACAGGCAGGGTTTGCTCCGCGGAGCGCGGCCGCCAACCCTCCACGGCTGGTGCTTTAGTGGAGAGGGGTTATGCCTTTTCTCTGAGAACTTTTTCTCCTGTTTTCTTCTTGAAGGACCAATAGCCCAGGCACATAATTACTTGTTTCACTATCTCACAAAAAGTAGAGCTTGTAATTTGGCGTTCCTCAAACTTGAGTGAAGGTCCCTTTTAAAGATAAAAAATCTTGAATCCTTCCTCCCCCTGCATATTTTCACTTAACTTAGTTATATTGTGACCTAAATGTGTGAAACCTAAAGTCAGGTATAAATCCCGTGTCCTGAAAGTCCCTACATCACTATGAAATGAATGCACACTTTCAAGTTATTTTACAAGGCCAGCTCCCAAACCGTGAAAATTCACAGTGATGACATTGATTTAGCGTAACCGGGGATACTGTCCTCCTAACACTAGTGTTGCTCACCATGAGAGCCTGGTGCGGGCAGCTGACCCAGCTCTTTGAGTCTGGTGTGCGCCCACTGCCACGTGCCCTGCAGTGACCCGCCCTCCCCCTTGTCCCAGTTCAGAGCCAGGAAAATGAGCAGTATGTGTGTCCACGGGCAGGAATTGGTTGGCTTTTATCAAGGGCAACAGGTGCTCAGTGACAGTTTTTGGACTGAGTGAAAGAATGCATAAATGATCAGTTAAGGCTGCGTTCATACAAGGTGCATAGTAGATATTTATGGAATGAATGAACTCAGTGATTGGGGTTTTGCTTGGTGAAGTGTGACAGTAATTTGGCATGATGAGGTGAGAAAAATCATTAACATCATCATCATCATCATCACTGACATTTGGGTGCCTGCCACGATCCTGGACATGGGTTAACTCATTGGATCATGCTACATAGTCTCTATGATGGCAAAGGTCTCCCTGGTATTTTAAAAGCAGATGCACTTTTTTTTCAGGTAGGTGCCATATTTGGCTATTGTGCCTGTACCTTTTATTTAATTTGAATTGTATTTATTTGTTTGAATAGTATATTACCCCTGTCCAAACAGTATAAAACATGACATGGGAAAAAGTCTTTCTCTTACCCTTCCCCTGGGCACCCAGCCTCATTCCCCTGAGGCAGCCTGTGTTAATTTCTGCCTATACTTTTTTTTGTAAACAATATGTATTTTTTAATAAAAAAAGTTTTTAAACGGTTCAAACAGATAACAACTAGGTTTCTTTTCTAGTTTTGTTCAGGCTCCTGATTTCTATCCCCAGAGTTACAGGTTCTCATATGTCCTTCCAGAGACATCTCTGCCAGGGGTTTCCAACTGGGGGTGATTCTTCTCCCCCCAACCCCAGGGGATATCTGGCAAGGTCCGGAGCTGTATTTAGTTGTCATGACTGAGGGAGAGGATGCCACTGGCATCTAGTGAGTGAGGGTCAGGGATGTTGCTGGCCAGCCTGTGGTATACAGGACAGCCTCCTGCAACACAGGTTTATAGCGCCAAGGGTCAGTAGTGCCAGGATTGAGAAACCCTGTTCTGTGCATATATAAACAAACAAATACATGCACACATACTCTTTTCATATACAGATGGTAGATACACCTCACACTGTGCTACACCCTGTTGCCTTTACATTTTAAAACAAAATAGCAGGTGTGTCTAGGCCAGCTTTGCCAGGCAGTTTTGAATACCCTGGTTCTTAAAGCTGTTCCTCTGAACACTGGGCAACAGGGTGGGGTGGCAGGGCCAGCTTGGACAGCACAGAGCCCTGACTTTTCATCCTGGCACGACGGGTCTGCTTCTGGCTCATGTGGCTTTTCTTCCCCCCTCAATTTCCACACTTACCAACGCTGCCATGGAATCCCACTGTGCTAAAACCCACTGCCCGGGTCGGAGCTCCTCCCAATGATGGAATCTCTACATAGCTGATCCTTTGCCAAGTCCTTGATTGGCACAAAACTCACCAGCTCCCCTTCCTATATAGCTAAAGTATTGGGGCGATGCCTTCTAGTCTTATCGTAACCGAATTTGACACTGAAATGCCTGTGGAAAGGAAAGAGTGTGCTGACTTGGCTTTTCCTTTCCCACGTTGCTCCACTTCAGCCAGATTTGGCTTCACCCAGCCAGCCACAAGGGACAGTCTTGCATTAATGCACTTCCTTCTGAGGAAGAGCAGTCAGCCAAATAGGCAACAATCTGAAGGGGAGGCCAGTCTTAGAAGAAGAATGTAACTGACTTCTGCTAAATAGGACCCATTATTTGCATTTTGCATCACAGGAATTGCTGCTTAATATGGGCCTCATATGTAACCCAGCCTGGTTGTTTCTGATCAGGAAAGGAAGAGGTTGAAAGACTGCACCCTTGAATGCAAATCCCATTTCTTCTCTTTCACCAGGTCTTCTTAATTATACACCATGCACCGCTGGTGAACTCGTTAGCTGAAGTCATTCTGAATGGTGATCTGTCTGAGATGTACGCTAAGACTGAACAGGATGTTCAGAGAAGTTCCGTAAGTCATTAGCTTTGGGACTGTTTTCCCACCTTGATGAGAAGCCATTGCTTTGAGTTTCTCTAAAATCAGAAACTAACATTCTACTTATACAGAATGGTGATGCGTCAGCTGGTCTGAGATTCAAGGAACCTAAACAGAGTCTTGAAATGCATACCTGGGAAAATCTGGGATCAGGTACTAACAGTGGATTTGGTTGGTGGTATGTTATTAAACATGGAATTGTACCACTCTGAGCCTCAGATTGCGTGTCTGTGAGACACTGTTATTGGAACAGAATGAGAGAATGCCTTGTCCAAAGCACCAATCTCTGCAGAGGTTGGGTAGTGAACATCTATGAATGATGCAGGTCCCGGGCGAGAGCAGTAGGGAGTGGGGGACTGCGGCAAATTTTGGAGCGTGTTCTTCCTGTGTGAACAGTTGCTGTTCCACTCCAGCCTGCAGTCATTATTTAGGAATATGGATGTAGTATTGCCAAATATTTTCATGTTTCCAGAGAAGCTGGAAATCTGCATTTTTATCTATAATCTCTCTAGTTTTAAATTATCAGCAAACTTTGGACTAAATGGAGCATGTTTGTGGTCTGTAGGAGCCTCGGAGTTGCATTTTGTACACTATTGAAGGAAAGCACCTGATGGCCAGTGTTGTGCCTTCCCCCGAGGCTTTGCCAGCTTGCTCCTGTATGTCTTTGCTGTCATCCCTCCTGCCATCCTGAGCTCCGGGCTGCCTTAGGTCTGGTGCAACTCACTTTTCCCCCAGCATGCCCTGTGTTTCTGCCTCCGCACCTGGGCCCTTACCATACCCACAGCCCAAAAGGCCCTTGTGGCTGGTTCTCTTTCAGAGATCTTACCCACTCTAAGCTCCTTATATCTTGCCTGTCTTCGTATTGGCTGCAGCATGGGCTTGGCATATGTGTCAGAGACGAGCACAGTGTGCTTTGTGCAAAGGCTGTTTCATAAGGGGCCATCTCTGCAGCCAGGTGCTCAGGCTGTAGCTGCGCTGGTTAAAGGGCCGGCTCACCCTGTTGCAGTAGACACTGCTGCCATCCCTGGACGAGCGGGTGGGATGTGACCCTGGGGGTGGAAGGTTACCACTGCATTGAGCACGATCACAAGAGGCCCTGCCCTTCTGGATTTTTGGTGTACAATGGTCTGGCCAGGCCATTTTGCTATTCAAGGGAGCACGAGAACCTCTGAAAAGGTTCCCAGAAACTTTCTGTCCTTGGTGGTGGTGGCGTTAGTTCAGCGGAATTGAATGGGCCCTTTTCATGGCCCCTGTCTGGCCTATCCCTTTCTTGATTTCATTGAACCAAGTGTTTATTGAACTTTTTCTTTGGGCCAGGCATCATGCTAGTTCTGAGGATATAGAAAATCATAAATAGTCTCTGTCATACTGGAGCTTTAGAGACCAGTGGAGAGACAGACATGGATCAAATATGCAAATCAATGTTCTAGCTCAAGTGCTGTCAAGGGAAGAAGTGTTTGGTGAGGAGATTTAACCTGGAGGTGACAGGGGTGACTTGTTGAGCACAAAGACTCTCCTGGTGGTCCATCTCATGATGACACATGGTCTGGAAAATGTGCAGCTGACTCAGTGTTTATGGAGCTGGAGATACTTCTCTGCAACTTTCTTGAATGAGCATTTGCTAAATGAATGTTAAGTAACGGAATGCTGAGTCAGCAGAACCAGCAGGGCCTCCGGTGAGAGCTGCCGAGCACCGCGCAGCTGGGCGCCCTTGGACGAGTTGTTTCGCCCCATTTAAAATACAGGGAGAGCAGGGCCTGCGCTGGAGGGCTGCTGGGAGGATGGGGAGAAAATATATCTCAAGTGCCCAGCAGGTTGCAAACTGGCCCTAGCTAGACCTGTTTGGTTTGTTCTTCACCATGTTTAAAAGACAATTTTATGAATCACCAACATTAAAATTTAGAAAGTAAAGTCCAGATTTCCGAAATCCCTTGAACAGTCAGAAGATCTAGTCCGCTTTATGCATGTGTTTCTACAGGGTGCATTGCAGAGGCCGCCCCCATCTGAGGCACATGTTTACCATTAAATTTGCCCTGTCCCCACCCAGCCCACCGCTGACAGACATGGCATTTATGTTAAGAACTATTTGAGATGTATTGGGTCCCTTTGAACTCTTTTTTTTTTTTTTTTCACGTGATTTCCAGACCCCAAGACAACTGCTAGGGCTTCAGCACAGATTCTTTTCCTGTAAGACACCCAGGGCAGTGCTGAAGTTAGACTCGGTGCCCTGAGAGATAAATGCAGAGATCGCTGGGGTTCTGGGGTTTGCAGGGTTCTTTAAATTGTGGTAAGTACACTAATAGAGATCTACCCTCAACACATTTTTACATGTGTAGTACGTTATTGTTGACTGTAGGCACAGGGCTGTTGAGCAGATCTCTAGTACTCATGCATCTTGCGTAACTGAAACTTTAGAAGTTCCAATTCACTATCCACTGTGCTATATGGAGCCACTCGCGTAACTGAAACTTTATACCCCCTGAACAACAGCTCCCCACTTCCCCCTCTCTCAGTCTCTGCGATCACCATTCTGCTCTCTGCATGAGTTTAACAATTTTAGATACCTCATCTAAGTATAACGATAAAGTATTTATCTTTCTGTCACTGGTTCATTTCACTTAACATAATTTCCTCAAGGCTCATCTATGTTGTGGCATGTGTCAAAACTTCCCTCTCGGCCAGGCGCAGTGGCTCACGCCTGTAATCCTAGCACTCTGGGAGGCCGAGGCAAGAGGATTGCTCGAGGTCAGGAGTTCAAGACCAGCCTGAGCAAGAGCGAGACCCCATCTCTACTAAAAATAGAAAGAAATTAGCCAGACAACTAAAAATCTATATAGAAAAAATTACCCCGGCATGGTGGCGCATGCCTGTAGTCCCAGATACTCGGGAGTCTGAGCTAGGAGGATCGCTTGAGCCCAAGAGTTTGAGGTTGCTGTGAGCTGGGCTGACGCCACGGCACTCTAGCCCAGGCAACAGAGTAAGACTCTGTCTCAAAAAAAAGAAAAAACTGCCCTCTCCTTTAAGGCTGAATGATATTCTATTGTGTGCATATACCACATTTTCTTTATCCACTTATCCATCAAGATGCAATTTTTTATTTTTTTATTTTTTTTTATTTTTATTTTTTTTAGCCAAACATCATCAACCAATGGATGCAGTTTTTTTAATTGAATTTTTTACTGAAAAAATTATGGATTTGCATGCTAATGTAAGAAACAATACAGAGACCTTCCCCAGTTCCCCCCAATGGTAACATTTTGCAAAACTCTAGGTACAATATCACAAGCAGGATATTGACATAGATACCTGGGGTTTTCGGTTTGAGCAAAAGCAAATTGCAGAAGGTTACTGGCCACCTCTCAGCTTAAGATATCCACTTTAGTTGAACTGTCTAATCAGAGGGAGTGTTCAGGAGATCTGTTCTTTCCTCCAATGGCCTCTTCTTGGGATGAAGGTCCCACCTCCATTGCAAGAGACACACATGCTGCCTTTGGGACACAACTGCTGACTGTAGTGGCTGCCTGAACTGAAAACGAGACTCTAGTGCGAGGGAATTGCCAGCCCATGAGCAAGTGTCAGCTTTCAACTTCTGGTTATTGCCTTTCTCTGGGTGCCAAATCGAAGTCGGTTATATTTTGATGACTACAGTTGAGATTCAGGAAGAGCTCGAGGTGAATCTCTTTCTGCGACTTGTTTGACAATAGTCCTGGTGAGATTTACCTTCCTTCCCTGTGAGTGAGAACAGTCTCCTATTGTTTCCTGCCCAACTCGGATGTGGTTTGATCATACTTGTTTTAAGTTTCTTGGTCTTTTTTAACCTACTTTCTCCTTCCCGTAATTTGTAGATACGTTACTGGTATTGCTTCATTTTTACCAGCAGACCTTTCACAAAACCAAACCAAAATTGAAGAGAAAGAAGCAGAGGGGAGCTCACAGTTATTTCAAAGGACTATAATTTAGGGTTAAATGGAAAACACATCAGCATGGTTAGATGAATGTCTAATTGAAATTCATCTGTGCATTGAAATGATATGGTTCCTGCCAGGGATAATTCTTGCCATGATTCTAATGCAGAGCAGATAGGGTTGCTTGTCTGGGGAAATAGAGTTGGAGAATGCTAATTCTGAAACTGCTAACATCCCATTGTTTTTGCAGAATGAACATATAGATTAGAATTTGGGATGTGCATCATTACCTGTAGGTACTTTTTCTAAAATGGGTTTTTTCCCCTCCTGGGTTTCTGTGGAATAGTTTCCTAAATTTTTGTATTTATTCATCCATTCCTTCAGCAGACCTCTGTCAGGTACTCGTGCTGAGAAATTAGAGACACGGTGGTGCAGAGGAAACATGTGACCCTGCCCTCACAGGCACTTCCCACCACTGTGAGGACAGGGGACCGTGTCTCAGAGACGCCTGCGTGGCCTGTGCCATCGTGGGGCTTGCCAGAGATGCTCAGGAAGTGCTCGGTGAAGGAGTGAGTGACTCAGTGAGTGAAGTGGTGGCAGTCACAGGGCTCTCGTGACATTCTCGTGATGACTCTCAGGGCAGAAATCGCTGGCGAGCCTGCCCCTGGCATGCCACCCACTCTTGGCCTCAGAGGCAGGGTGTGGGGGAAGCAGCCTTGGAGTGGGCTGCTTTCCGTGCTGTTCTGCATGCCACCTCCAGAGGCAGCCCAGTGGAGTGGACACTGCAGCCAGACTGCCGGGGCTCCCGGAATCCTCCTTATTTTACTAGAGTCCCCAGGGCAAGTTATTCCACCTCTCTGGGCCTCAGTGTCTCACCTCTATCATGAGAATTACAAACATGGGTTTGTGGCGAGGATTAAAGTGCTTATTCCAAAGCCCAGCACACATCAAGTGTGTAAATATTAGATGTTATCATTATAGTGATCTTAGTTCCTGAGGCTGCACAATGGCCTCTCACCTCCTACCTGGGACCTCCGTCCCTGGGCTGGGGAGCAGTGTCTGGACTGACGAGCGTGGAAGCACACACTGTGCACCCTCTGGAGGTGCCTTCTGAGCAGACACCAAGGCATGGGTGGGAGAAGTGTTGGCAATGATAATGATGATGAAGACAGCACTGATGTTAACCATTGCCACGGAGTGACAGGCTTAGCCTAGTATGTGTGCGTTCTGTGCTCTCCACTCAGCTGGACCCAGCTTCAATCTCCGGAAAGTGCAAATACTTAGCTGCTAATGTGCATTCACGTGGTCAGTTAGCTGTGAATTCAGGGTCTGAGGATTCTGGGGCAGAATAGGCGTGCTTGTCCCCAAATAAGGACATCGACCATTTCTCTATCGGCACCAGTTTAGGTAGTTGGGATGGTCTCCAGATGATTCTCTGGGGATCCAGAAGAGCAAATGCACATCTACAATGCTAGCCACCAGTTCTCCGCGTGACACCTGTCATTTCTAGCAGCTGGACCCTCTGCTTAGCAGAATACTCCTCCAGGATGTGGTGTCTGGAGCCAGCGGCTAAGAAAGTAGCAGCCTTGCTTCTCTGAGTCGTGCGTTTGCAGATTCAGAGCACCAATAATTGGCTTGGGTTCCCTTGTCGCTGCTCCTGGGTTTTCTTTCCAACCCGGGCTTACGTCCAACGGCAGCTGAGTCTCCCATGTGCTGAGACTCCCATCAGGCAGGATAGCACCCCTTCCGGCCAGGGTTAGAGTTCCCCAGTCTTTTAGTGACCCTGACCGTACTCGAGACCCCCAGCTAGGCAGTGCTGGTTCTGAGGCTCATATGTTCTTCTTCCTGAAAGTGCTAATAGGCTTCTGGGAGAAGGTTGATTGTGAGTAGACTTCTATAAAACAAGGGCTTTAATTGACCCAGTTGCAAACATTCCCATAAGAGAATTAGAACTCAGTGTGTATTCTCCCTTTTGGTGTGGCCACTGTGGTCTCTCCGCCAGTCCCTCAGTGGAATCACAGCTCTGAGGCACCATTCTCGCCTGCAGAAGTAGTGAGTGTGGCAGCTCTGGTTCATGTTTAAGAGGATTTGACAGGATCTAAATCCAGCGTGCAACACGTTCTAGCATCACGGAGGGCATTGTTGTCTTAGAAACAGTTGCCTCTCCCCATCTCTGGGAGCTTGGGGGGTCCCATAGTGTTGAGGCTCGAGGAGGGAGCAGCCTTTGCCAGGCCTGCAGGCGACTAGGACCCAGGCCAGGGGTTCTGGTACTGGGCCAGCCAGAGTGGGGCCAGAGGCCTTACACATCACCCATCCTGGAGGAGCCAACAGGGCAAGATGGAGCGGGCAGAGTGGGCAGACGGAGATGGGGGTTGAGGGGGTGGAAGGCTCATGATTCAGACCCTGGCTGGCTTTTCTGTATCTGCCCTGACACAGAATAGGCTCTGGGCGGCCACTAGGCTGGAGATGGCACTGCAGTTTGAGGGTGGAATGACATTCTCATGCTGATGGGGACCTCCCCTAGCTACATCATGCCATTGGTGACTTCTTCCAGGTTTCAGCCAAAATCAGGAAATGGAGGATGGGGGCAGACAAATGAGACACCCACCACTTCTGGTGTCCATGTGTAGCATGTTGTTTTCATGACCAGGCTGGCTTCTTTGTGCACTTGCGATTTTTTTTTTTTTTTTTTTAAGAGACCAGGTCTTGCTCTGTCACCCAGGCAGTCTTAATTCAGGAAGCACGCTCTGTATCTCCAGTGAGCCTTGGAAAGCCAGTCTTGGTCGGCGTCAAAGTCCTCGAACCAGGAAACCTGGTTTTGCTTGGGGGTGCTTTGTCTGATGGGATGCTGGGAGGCCACACATGGAGCAGGGGGCCCCTCCACTCACTCTCGGAGACTCCTGCCCTTTCTGGGCACTCCAGCAGATTTAACAGTGTGGGATTTGGGGCTGGACACCTGCAGTCCCAGTGGAATGATCTGGGAGCCTTGGCTTCCTCGTGGGGAGCATGTGACGATAACGCTACCTCACTCTCTGGGTTGTCAAGACCATGAAATGAGACAAGCAAGTGTGTTCATCTTCTATAAAGTAAAAACCGTCCCCCTGGTGGTGATGGTGGTAGTGGTGGGGGGAGTCACTCATGCCGAGGACACTGCAGCTCTCATCCCAGGAGATGATTGGCAGGTAGAGGTTTCCCTAGAGAGTTCCTATTCCATGCCCTCTTGTCACCATCTGCAATGATGGTCACTTCCAGTTTAGCATGAGATGTCGAAGGGTATAGCATTCCAGACTGATGGTTTTGGGTAAGTGAGAATCACCAGTATTTCATAGTTCAAGTTCATTATCTTTTTTTAGAGAACAAAATTTAATAAAATACTCTCCCTAAAGAAATACCAAATAAGTTCTCGGTATGTCATTGTTTAATGAGGGAGTGTGAGATACTTCATTTTGTAGGATTGAAGAGGCCTGTTGGATGCTCATAAGGATCTTTTGATTAATTCTTCCCACAAGTATTTATTGGCTGTTGACTGAATGCCAGAGACAGTGGCAGACATGGTGCTAGGCATGGAAGGGGACAGAGAAGATGACTTGGGGTGCAGAAAGCCAGGGAGACGAGGCTGGGGCCCACAGACCTAGCGAGACCATCATGATGGTACCAGCTGCTTGTCTCAGTGTCAAAGTCTGAGCATGTGACGGTGCGAGCCTGTGAGCCCTGAGTCCGTTCCGATTCCAGATGAACGGGCATTTCCTTGGTCTGTGCCTCTGCAACTGCAGTGCTGCCTGGTCACTGGCAGTTCGTGGAGAAGAATGCCATGTTTTTCTTGTTAACAGAAGTGGCCTGTTACCTCTCTTCATGTTCCCCAGTCAATAGCTTTTATCTCCCACATTAAATTTGGCAGCGTTATCAGATCACCTCACTGATGTGGTTGCAGTTGTGCATTCTGGATGCGTGTTTGTTTGGCGTTGCTTGCAGCAGCCCCACGTGACTCAGTTTGACGAGTAACACGTGCACCCGTACGTCACCCCGGAGTCGATCCCATCTGCTGTTTGCTTACAGATCACTCCGTTCAGAGATGAGAGCAGGCCCCCTCCACTACACTTACCACCGTTTCCCCCTGGCAGCCAGTTGCAAAGCCACATGCTGCAGTGCCGTTGGTGATGGTTGGTGTAAGCCCAGCCTCTGTGAATTCTGGTCTCTGTGTATCTGAGATAAAAATGTGAAATGATTGCATGTTGTTGATGGCCGTATCATTGTCAGGTCAGAGAGCCACCTCATATGTGAAAACTGTCACTGAGCTTTTGTCACAGAGCTGCCTGCTTCTTTGATTAGAGTGACGTGGGCCTGGCTTTGTCTTTATATCAATCGTTTGGGGAGCTGGCCCAACATTGGGAGATGCAGAAAGTGCTTAGGGAAGGGAATGGTATTTGGGCTGTTTAGCAGAATGGTTATGCATGTGGGCACTGGAGCCAGACTCTTCCTGGGTTCAAGTCCTAGCTCTGCCTCTCACTATTGGGTGACCTTGGGCAAGCTCCATGCCTGTGTAGCTGCTTCCCTGTAGGGTTAGCTGGAGAATAAAGTGAGACAATGCCAAGTGCTCAGAGCAGTGCTGGGCACATTTCAAGTACTCGCTGAGTATTAAGGATGGTTGTTACTACCTGGAAAGAGTAACAGGAGAGTGTGCCGTCTCTTGCACTCTCCGCAGCCTGTGAGGGAGATGCTAATGTGATGTCCACTGATGGGTGTGGAAACTGAGGCCCATAGAAGGGAAGGTAGGGAGCAGTAGATCTGGGGTTGGGGGGGTGGCCCTGGGCCTGTGGATCCCACCCTGGCTTGTGCTCTACATCTTGTCAATCCCAGCCCCAGGGCTAGAGATTGGGAAGGTTGGCTAGAGTCCCAGTGGCATCTCAGGGAGGCTGAGTCTAACCCAGTACCAAACCAGAAGACCGGCAAACAGCAAGTTGCTAGGAGCTTGGAAGTCAAGTTTAAAACAAAGAATATGATTGTTTTTTAAGTGTCAGCCCCTCCCCTGCCATCTCTTCCACCCTGGTGATCTGTTTGCCAGGGCCTTGCAGGTAAGTAAAGATTTCTCCAGTGCCCCTTCGTGCCAGGCATTTTGCCTCCAGGATATCATTCAAGGCCTGTGAGCGATCTGCTGTCTGCTCTGTTCTGACAGATGAGGAAACTGGGGCTTGTTTGGTCAGGGTTGTTCAGTTAGTGAGTGGGTGTGAGATTTGGGCCCCGGTCCGCTCTGGGCACTTTGGGCATGTTTTTGTTGGTCAACGTGGCCTGCCTCCTTTCTTAGGAGAAAACCTTTCTCCTACTTCCTAGTCCCTTAGCAGAGCTGTTCGAGGAAGCATCCTCAGCATGTGGCTGGGCTAGGCCTGGGGGAGCCTGGAAGTCTTAGCCTGATTGTCACGACAGCTCCTACAGATCCAGACAGAATCCTGGGGCTGCATGACCTCTCCTTCCCTCACCTGCCCCTCTGGCCACTGATCTCTCCTCCCTCCTTCCGTTCTCAACCAAGATCCTTCCCAGGTTGGTCTGCCTGGTGCCCTCACATTCCCTTTCCTGGTCACTTGCTGGCCACTACTTTTCCCCCTCCCCACTGCACCCCTGGGTAGATGCTGAGAAACCGACTCACTGCATTGTATCCACACGGCACCCCGACATTTCCTCCCAGGCCCTGAGCAGCAGGAACTCCTTTGGGAGTGTGGTGTGTCAGCAGCTGGCCCAGTCCCACCACCCTGACTTCCCGGGAAGTCCAGCAGCTGTGCGTCTGCTGTGACCTGGGGAGCTGGCCAAGCACGTTGTGTCCGAGGGCACCGCAGCTGTCATCAAGCATACCAGCTCTAGGTGACCCAGGCCTTAACAGAAGTAAAGGGTAGACAGCCGCTTCCGGGCACGTGGAGCACACAGGTTCCTGCTGGGGCTCTGAGCTGGCTTCGTGCTAGTCTCCTCTTCTTCCCGAGTGTCCTGTGAACTCCCGTCGACATTCAAGACTCACATCAGCCATCTCCTCCTCTGTGAAGTCCTCCTCATCTCCCCCGATCCCTCCCAGCACTGGCACAGCTTGCCACCCTTCCTCTGTGCCCCCATCACTCCTGCATGAACTTTCTTTCTGCCGGCGTCTGCGTGGGCTGCCGGGCAGTATGCAGGCAGCACACGACAGTGCCCGACGGTACCGGCGGGACTCCCAGCCCGGCTGCGCTGAGGGCAGGAGGGGCGTGGCCGGGCTTCCTGCTCTTCCCCCACATCCTCGCTGCCCAGTGATGAGCAGGCCCGTCCTCTGGCACCTCCACTGAATCCAGCTCCCCGCTTGTTTAATTCGCTCTGACCTTGTATTTAGGGCATTACGACAATCTGACTTTATTGAAAATCCTCTGGGTAAGCTTTTTTTAAAAAATTGAGGAATAACATGAAGAACATAAAAGTATAGTAATCCTAGGTGTTGTAGTGCTTGAAGATTTTAGACATGATTATACTTGTGTATAATTCAGGTCAAGACAGAAAACATTTCTAGCATCCCACACGGCCCCTCCCCCGTCTATAGTCAGCGCCCGCATCCCGCCCCACTCAAGGTAAGCACCATTCTGACTTTGAAAGGGGCCTTTTTAAAGTTTTGGAGCTTTTTTTTTTTTTTTTTTTAATTGTGGTGAAATAAACAACATTTACTGCCTTAACTATTTCTAAGTGTGCAGTTCAATGGCATTAAACACCTTCCTAAAAGGTATTTTTTACATTTAAATGGTACCGGCAGTACTTTTCTTGGGGCAAAACAACTGAATGATACAGAAGCAGATAGAGCAGAAAGTGAAAGTCCCCAACCTCAGTGTCTTCCTCAGAGGGAACCACTGTTCTCAGTTTGTGTATCCTTCCAGGCCTTTCTCTATGTGTTTTCATGTAAATATCTATCAACGCAGGACTACATGCTATACGTGTACGTACATATTTCAGCACTATAGTTTTGGGGTTTTTTTAATCAAAAACTGAATCATTGCTTACAGCTTGCTTTTTCACATGCAGTCTTGTGTCCGGGTCTCTCAAAGCTGGTGCATGCCGACCTAGTGGAGGACATCCTGTTTGGCATCTGTCTCCTCAGTGATGTGCCCCCTCGCTTAGGCACCTGACCCTTTCTTATTTCTGTCCTTTCTCCCCACCCCTGCTGCCCTCCTTGCCAAACCTGCTCTCAGATCCCCCAGTCCCTGAAAGGTCTTAGTGATGGCCGAGCCCTGGGAAGTCGCCTTCCCTAGAGTATTTGACTTTTTAAAAAGCAAGAATCAAAGCCTTAGGTGGAGGGGTGCTAGGTTGGTGGGAGGCTTCATGAACCAGCAGGCAGGTGCAGACACTTTAGGGAGTAGTTAGGCCCTGGGGCACCCCTGGAATCCCATTGCTGTCCTTCAGCTGACCTTGACTCCAGAAGCCAGCTCAAACGTCCAGCCACGAGAGCTCAAGGCCCCTGTGTTTCCTAGTTTAGTGCCTGGTAGAACCACTGCAGTCAGCAAGGAGACCCTTTCCCACCATACTCCTGTAGCCCAGGCTCAGGCACCTGGGAGCCTGGCCTTTGGTGAAACCTGAACCCGTGGCATTTGGCAAATGTAGACCTTGTTTGCAGAATACTTTTCTCTGGGACATGCCTTGTGTACTTTCTTTATGAGAAGATAAACCCAAAGGCCTTCTGATTTTTGACTCTGAAGTGGGCTTTTCCCACTTCTGGTTAGTTTCATTGAGCTTGCTCTTTAACTGTGCTGAGTTCAATTTGGGTTTTTTTCTTCCTTCCCTCCCTACTTCCTTTTCTTCTTTTTTACCAGTCTGTCTTTCACTTTGCATCCAGTCTCATCCAGGCACTTGTTCCTGCAGCCACGAGTTCACTTGGCAGCAGCCTGTTGAGCCCTAGCTTCGCTCCAGGCACCATGGTTAGTGTTGACAGCACAGTGGGGAGAAAAGGGACAGGGACGCTTCTC
>CM052448.1:8143137-8183797 GCA_028533085.1 Varecia variegata | reverse complement strand
TTCTAAATGCACACTGCAGGCTTTGGCACCTTTTTGTTTAGTCATCATGTATATTTTTTACAGTTGCTTTCTATTTGTACTAGTTTTATGCTTATCGTAATTTTTTGAACTTTTTATTTGGAAATAATTTCAAATTTATAAATAGTTGCAAAAATAAAAACAGTATAATATAAAGAACACACCTTTACCCTTTACCTGTTTCCACCCTATAACACTTTATGCCTTTTGCTTTCCTATTTGTGTTTTCTCTCTCTGCACACACCCCTCCCACATACACACTTTTTGAGGGAGTAAGATAAGTGACATCCATCACACCCCTTTCCTTCTAAAGCATCCACGGTGCAGGATACTGTGTCAACTTCATGGTACTTCCCTGCTGTTCATGTTCCACTTGTATTTGTTGGCCTAATGATGTCCTTTCTAGCATATTCTCTCTCCCAGTGCAAGATCCAATCCAGGGTTGGGTGGTGTCTTCAGCTGTCATGTCTCTAGACTCCTTTACTTTGGAACGTTTCCACAGCCTTTCTTTCTCTTTTACAACATTGACTTTTTTTGAAGAACATAGAACCTCCTTCACCTTTGTTCTAATAAAATGTTCCTCATTTTGTCTTTGACGTGTCGTGATTAGACTGAGGTTATGCATTCTTGGCTGGAATGCGGCATGGATGATGTCATGTCCTTCAGAGTGTCACATTGGGAGGCACATGACGACCTTCTATCCCTACGGGGTGATGTTCATTTGGTCACCTGGGTAAGTGACCAGGTGTAAGTTTCTCCACCGTATAACTACTTTTGTTTCCTTCACAACCAATAAGCAGTCCATGGGAAGACACTTTTAGATCATGCAGATACTCTGTGCCCCTAAAATTCCTCCTTAGATTTGGCATTAATTGATGAGCCTTGCCTGATCTATCTTTGCCACGATGGTCACAGAATGATGATTTTCCAACTTCAGCATTCTCTTCATGGTTAAAAGTCAGCCCCCAGCATTCTGAGCAAGAGCCCTTCCTTCTTATTTATTTATTTATCTTATTGATGTGGACTCATGGATTCCAGTTTTTTAATGGCTTATATTTCATTGCTGTATTTAATTATTTTGGCGCTCAAATTGTATCAGAGTTGGCCTGTGGGAACCCTTTCAAGCCTGCAGCTCTGTCCTTGTGATAAGCCCCCACCATTGTTTTGAGCAGTCCCTTACACTTTCTGATGTAACAAGGTATTCTGTGTTCATCTCATACCTACTGGGCCCATCCCTGCAATTAGCCATTTCTCTGAAAAGCTGTGGTTTCTCTCCATGGTCAGTGGCATTAGAGGCCAAGATCTGGGCATTGCATGTGCTCATTGCTACTGGGATGTCTGCTATTTGGCCCTTTCAGTGGACAAAGCTAGGAAATACATGTGTATATACACACAAAGTGCATGTTTATACATGCACACACATACATATTTTAGAAATCATAAGTTCATGCTAGTACCTCCGATTCCAATCAATTTATACAGGGTTTTTCCTTGTCCTCCCCCATTCCAGATGTGTATGTCTGTTTTTCTGCAGTAAGAGCCCTGGCTCCCAAAAGTGTCAACACAATTATTTGCTCAGTCCTATAACACATCTAAAAGAGCTTCAGAATTGTTCCACTCAGAATTGTTTATTGTTTAGCAAACAGAGTTCAAGATATTGCAGTTCTTCTTCCTCCCCCATGTCCACCCCAGTACTTTATCCCACAGCCGAGGGTGTATAGTCAAGTATAAGTCCTCCTTTGACGTCATCAGTAGGTTCTTGAATATAAACAGAAGTTAAGTTTCTGTGGCATACATCTGGTCACAAAAACATCACCAAACTTGTAAATAAAGACCCCAAACATTTCTAATATTAAACTTTGAAATACATGTGAGCTACAGGGAAGATAATTATTTATTCAGTTTTTGGTGAATCCATGAGTGACAGTGGTCATAGTGACGGTGGGTTAAATAAACAAATAAATGTTTGCAAAGGGAAAATTGTCAGGAGCCTCTCCTACCGCCACGCAGTTCAAAAGCAATCACAAATACGGTGGGCTCCCAAGCGCTTTCATGCTGCATCATTTATTGTCATGCATTTGTATGATGATTGTCTACTTTATGAATTTTTGTTTGCAATCATTTGTATTCATTTTATAACCCACTTATTCCAGTTCAGGGTCTCTCTCGGCCAGAGTCTATTCTGGCAGCTCAGGGCGCCGGGCGGGAGCCAATCCTGGACTGGATGCCATTCTGTCACAGAGTGCACCCACACTCAGACTGGGCCTGTGTAGACACGCCAGTTAGCCTGCTGTGCACAGCTCTGGGCTGTGGGAGTAAGCCCGTGGAGACATGGGAAGAACGTGCAAACCCCACACAGACAGTGATCCCAGCCAGGAATCAGGTTTTTTCCCTCATCAACATTGTAACAAAATGACATTGAATGAAACGACATTATTAGAAGACCTGCTGTGTTGTGTTCATAAGCTCCTTGGATCAGTCCGTCCATCCTTCTGTTCTTTTCTCCCTCCAGGGTAAATGTGGCATTCATCTTCAAATAAATTTGGGTCCTTTTTTTTTTTTTTCAGTTTGGGGTTCTCCCTTCCCATTCTTACTGATTTCATTTCCTTTTTAAAATACACAGAATATTAACAAACTTAAAACTATGCAAAAAGGTGTGTTCAAAGAAGCATCCCCCACCCCCCACATCCCTTCCACCTCATTTCTACCATCTCTTGTAGATAACCAACTCGATTTTCTTCTGGAGTATCTTTCCTGTGTTTCTTTTTGTAAAAATAAGCAGATTTGCATGTGTTTTCTTTTCCTTTCTTTCTTACACACAGGGTGGCACACTATATGTGTCGTTTGGCATGTTGCTCTTTCACTTAGCAGTATCACCGGAAATTACTCCGTCATCAGAGGCCTTCCTCATTCCTTTTTACAGCTGCACTGTGTGTACAGACCATAGTTCATTCCACCAGACTCTCGGGCCGGGACATTTAGGTAGTTTCCAGAGCTTTGCAGGTACAGATAACGCTGCAACGAATACCCTCTGCCTGTGCCTTTCCATGCGGTTGGAGGTGTGTCTTCCCAATAAATACCAAGTGGATAGCTAGGCCGAAGGCTACAATAGTGATTTAAAGTTTCCTTTTAAACTGTATTTAAGTGGGAAAAAAGTGAGATGTTCAAATAAAATGATTAAATATATAACAGATAATACAGGCAACAACAGACATAACAAGAATCATAAAGGCAAGCAAATAACTGAAGTTTGAGCAAAACAAGGCTAAATTATTGCTGCAGTTCCTTCGAACTCCAAAATGGAAGCCTGGTTGGTGAGGGAAGGTGGCTCATAGTGTAACAACTGGGGTTCATATGGGGCTCCTGGGAATCCACCCTCAGAGCCTGAGTCCCAGCCTCAGTGACCATCCGTGGAAATCTGTGTCCACATGAGCCCACTGAGTTTCCTTCCTGGGTGGCAGCAGCGTGGCACAGGCACCCTGGCAGGGAAGCCAGGCCACACTGAGGTAGGCACAGTGTCAGCAGGGACAAGTGGTAGCTGGGGCCCAGAAGCAGCACAGTCCTGGTGTGGTTCACTGTGACCCTGAATCACCAGGAAAGGTCACACCCTCTTTGGTATCCCCTTTTAGAGATGGCTGTAGAATCCATGAGAGCGATGAGAATCTGGGGAGAGCTTCTCCCTAAAACCTACAACCCACTACTCCCATGCCCATGGAGCATTTTGCATACAGGTTCAGGGAGTTAGCAGACTCTAGGTAAGAACCAGTACTTTAAAGGATTATTTGGATAAAATTGTTAAAAAGAAGGGGGCGAAAACCTGTTTTGACATTTGAGGAACTGATCTGTATTCATCTAGAAGATTAATCTAAGTGGAAAAGCTCATTCCACAACTGTGCTGTCTGGATGAGTGAGGTTCAGAATCCTCGTTCTGTGTGGAGAGGCCCTCGTGGGCCTGGTCCTGCCCCAGGAACTGTCCTGGTTTCAGTGCTGCATTTCCAGCTGTATTAAGAGTCACTGCACTTCAGGGTTTCTGTTCTGTCATATACAGTTTCTAGGGTTGGACCAAACCAGTTGCTTTCAGGCAGCTTTGTGTAAAGCCCCAGAATTCCAGAAAGGAGCCTCTGTGGAGTATTGAGAGATGCTTGGTACCCACCACCCTTTATCTAGAGCCACTCTGCTCTCCTCTGCTTACTGTGGTGGTGTGCCCCGGAAAATTGTCATTTAAAATTAACATTCAGGTTGGACACAGTGGCTGACACCTGTAATCCTAGCACTTTGAGAGGCTGAGGCAGGAGGATCACTTGAGCCCAGGATTCAGAGGCTGCAGTGAGCTATGATGATACCACTGCACTCTACCCAGGGCAACAGAGCAAGACCCTGTCTCAAAAAAAAAGAAAAAGAAAAAACTCAGCTGCTAAAAACATTAGATGAGTGCTTGACTGGATTATCTTTAACTCCTTCTCTGCTCCAGAATTCTGATGGTGTCCAGGGAAATTCAGAAGCCAGAAAGGGGATAACCATTCTTGGCAGACTTGGTCTCCAGGCTGAGGCACTAGGGCTTGACCCTGTAACCTTAGGGGGTCTCAGAGGTGAGTTCCCACTCTGTCAGCCAGGCAGGGACAGAGCTGTGCCTGGAAAAGGAGAACTGGCAGCTGCAGGGGAGGTGGACCCATGGTCACAGGGTAGAGACCAGAGGCCAGGAGACAAGGGGGAGGCTGGCTTCATGGTCTTTGCTGGCATGCCTCCTCAGGAAACACAAACAGGCAAATACATACAGACTTTACGCATGCATCTCCCCAATATATACACATGTAGTTATTATAAATTATATGTATTTGTATTATTATAATGTTATGGACAGTCAGTATAAAACAAAATAGATTTTTAAAACATGAGAAGAGTTGAAAATAAAAGACCCATTGGCTCCTGCATACCACTGAGGTGTCTGCACCCACTTTGGGGAAAACCAAGGTAGTGGGGAGGGCAAATGGACACCTGGAGGAGGTTGGTGGAGGAGAAAGTGCAAGGAAAGGCAGGAATGATGTTTCCTGACAGCGTCCACACCACCTTCCTGCTCTTTGCAGTATCAGAATGCTACTTCTACTGCTGTTTACTCAATAGCTTTCTTTGAATTGACTCACCTGTTTTTTTCCTGAAATTTAGCCTCATTCTATGCAGTAATATCCATGAGAGGTTTTCTGTGCAGCTATAATTTTCTACTAACACACAATGAAATAAGTGTACAACTATGCAAACAAAACATTTGTCCACACACCAGGTAGAAAGCATCTGTTGGCTCCCACTTGTGCCATGGGGTCCCGCCCTGTGGGAGACACCCATCTGTGGCGTCGGACTTCAGATCAGATTGGGAGGGAAGGGTAGGAGTGAGCCTTGCAGAGGGCCAGGCCCATGTGGACGTGGGGGTTGCATTCCTCTGTGCCAGCGGGAGGCTGCAAGTGCAGACATGCCTAGCAGTCTGGGGAGAGTGACGGGGAGGACGGGACGTCTCCCCCAAGAACACTTTGTGCACATGCTGATCACAGATGCTGTTGGGCTATGGCCCACCCTTGCCTCACATTGCAGCCACCACAAATCCTTGCCAGCCTTGCCTACTGCCAGAACTTGCCGCATTGGGCTAGACCAGTCATCCATTTATCTGTTAAAAAGATACCTATTGTGCACCTCCTCTGTGCCAGGCCATGCGTTAGCCACTGGAAACACAGTGGAGAACAAGACAGGTAAGGCAGCTACTCTTACGATGCCCCCGTTCTAGTGGAGGGAGGAAGACAGCAAACAAGCAACACAATAGAGAACTTAAAATCCAGGTAGTTACTGGATTTTGCTATGAAGTAAAATCAAGGTAAAGGGGGAGGGAGGACAAGTGTCTCCTACAGAAGAATTCCAAATAATTTGTGTAAGATACTCACGGTAGAACATAACTCTCCATTCTTTAATGTGACCTGTGCTAACTGACGTCCTTCCACAGAGTATGGTATAGAAGGAGGAGGAGAAGTAACTTTCCAGTGGAGAAAGCTGATCAGCGTTAGCTTGGTGAAGTATTAAAGATTAACATGAGCAATCATAAGTCATGTTGGCAGTATGTTTCCTTGATACGATGCGATGAGAAGAGCACTTCCCCTCTGGGGTCTTCCTCCCCAAAACCCATAACCCTGGTCTAATGATCAGAAATACATCAGACAAAGCCAGATCCAGGGACTCTTCAAAATCCCTGACCAGTACACCTCAAATTGTCCAGGTCATCAAAAGCAAGGAAAGTCTGAGAAACTGTCATGCCCAGAGGAGCCTAAGCATGACAACTAAATTTAACCATTGATCTTGGACAGTAAAAGGACATTGGGGAAAAATTAATGAAATAGGAACAAAGTGTGAAGTTTTAATTAAGAATAATTTTAAAAGAGGTAAAGAAAAAAATGTGTGGAGTGGGCATCCAAGATGTCTCCAAGGAGGTGACATTTGAGCTGAGCCTTGAATGATGCACTTGAGTCACCCTGGGCAGGAGAGACCTGGGTGAGAGCCTTCCAGGCAGAGGAAACTGCTGTGTGAAGTTTCTGGGGTGGGAACAGTCTTGGGTGTTGATGAGACAGTGAGACGCCCAGCACAGTGGGAGTGGCGCGAGGCAGCAAGGGAGAGAGGACCCGGAGCTGAGGTCAGAGGTGGAGGGGGGCCAGGCCTGCACCCTGGGAAGGCGTTCGGATTCCATCCTGAGTGTGATGGGAAGGCACTGGGAGTTCTGAACAGAAGGGTGACATGTGACATGAGCTAATTTCCTTCTAATCATGTTGGGATCATGTGGAGAACAAACTAGTGGAGCAAGAAAGGAAGCAGAAGCCAGTTAGGAGGCCCCGGCACGAGCCCGGGGGAGGACCTGGTGGAGGCCATGTCTGAGCCCAAGTTATGCATTCTCATCCTTCCAGAAACAGAAATGTAGGTTCACATTTCATCATCTTTTTTCCCCCCATTATATCTCCTGAAGATGGGGAAAATGACCCAAATAATGACCTGAACTCTGAGTTCCAAGCACTGTTTGAAAGTCCACACCCACATGGCAGAGAACTCTGTGACAGGGACACGGTGAAGCCCAACCACCATCCATCTTTAATGCAAGATGTTTTTCTTTAGTGCTTCATAATTTTTTCTGAAAAATAAAAATGCACACCATGCTTAAGTTGGTTGCTACAAGTTGCCCTTGTTTAATCAGCGGGAAAAAAACCCCTGAGGTTCCTAGCCTCTCTCTGCCTTCCAGAAGTTGCATGTGGAAAAGGGAAGGCTTCAGTCACATCAGAGCCTTTTCTAAAATGTTAGCAGCTTCAGAATATCATCAGTGAGTTTGGTTATGTTTATTAACCACAAATCTTATCTCAGCTGCCTCAAATCCTTTGGGAAGGAAATGTGTTATCAGTAGAGCAAAATAGATATCTTTTTAAAATCTTGAAATAGAATAAGTGATTGCAATTTGTGTTTTGTTACCAAAACGTGTCTTGGTGTTGCTGAGATGAGTGGAAAGAGAGGTTCTGGCCTCCGTCTTGTTTCTCCCCCAGTGTGCTGCTGGTGTTCAGATCGTCACTGTTGGACATTTGCATGACGCGTTAGGAGTGATGTATACATACTATTCTTGAATATGAGCATGTGTATAAATCTAGGTCTGTAAAGCTGTCTGGGCTCATCTGGGTCTCCATGTTGGCTTCCAGAGATCGAGATGGTGATCATGGAACGCAGCAAGCTCTCGGAGCTGGCCGCCAGCACCTCTGTGCAGGAGCAGAACACCACGGACGAGGAGAAGAGCGCTGCGGCCACGAGCTACGAGAGTGCGCAGTGGAGCAGGTAGCTGCACCGCCCTGCCCAGCGTGGTCTCGGGAAGAGGAGACGGGTTCAGCGGGAAGGTTGAGTGCCTGGGCCAGGGCCTCTTCCGTCTCCCAGCCAGGTTGTGCTGCCTCCTTTCCTTTCCCAGCCTCTGCAGTCTCGGGCCACCCAGAGGCATGGCTCCTCTCAAGAGGCACGTGGACAGAGCCGTCACTCGACCCTGTAGTGCTCACACCTTGGAAAGAGATTGGCCAGGATAGGGCAGCACCACACCAGGGCACTTTGGAGCTGGGCCACACTTCCCACTGGCCACTCCTGGGGACGCTCTGCTGCTCCCAGACAGGATGCCCTGCCTGGTTCATTCACCGCCACTGAACCCTCTGTCCCTAGGGCCTGCCCACATGACTCAGCTGGCACGATTGAATGCTGCTGTCCACCGTCACCTTTGTGGCTGTTTGTTCATTTCAGTGACGGCCTGCTGTGGCTACATCTTAAACCTTGGCAATTCCACAATTCCCAGAACCCTGCGGTAGCACCAACCCCTCCACAATGGCATTGGGTGGAAGGCTACTTCCAAAGAATGCAGGAAACTGTTAGGAGGGTGTCCTCATCTCAGTTATTTCCTTACCAAGTGGCCCACTGCACAGATGCCTGTAATAACTTCCTTATTAACACTACCTTAGTGTTAGTTAACGAAGACACAATAGGGTTTCTCTGTGAGCCTGCGAGGCATTCACTTCCTGAACCCTTGGGGTGGGGTAGTAGAAATACACAGTCCATCCTATTTATTAATACAACTTGAAGTGAAGAGTTGAAACCCACTGACTTTTCCTTCTACATCCTGTTTGTCTCTTTGCTTGGCAAATATTTCAATTAACTAACAGATGGGATTAATTTTTAACAGATGTGCAAGGGGCCATTTTTAGGTTTCGTTAAGTAAAACACCATTGGAGTATGATGTGAGCTATCAGTTGTTATAACTTATATAAAGGACTTCTTGATTTTGCTTGGCAGCAAAAAATGTAAGTACTCCTGAAGCTCTGAAAATTAAGGAAGTCATTCTAAATACAGAAGTTTGGGGACAACCTTGGCACAGCATTGGTTAGAATATGAATAATTGGAGAAGCCACCAGTGACTAGTGTGGAGGATGCTTAAGCAACTGCAGGTGTACCTGCTTAATAGAATGTTAGGCGCTGCTTTTAGGTGAATACTGTCACGGGTTCTTAGGATCTAATAAATGGAAACAGAGCACATATTTTGCGTAGTATGGTAATACTATAGCTTTGCTAAAGGAAGAAAAACACCCATGTATTTCTTCACCCTCCCCAAAAAGGAAAAAACCAGACCAAAGTGTTATGTTTGAAGATTGGGGTTGATAACTTCTTTTTTTCTGAATTTTAGGGAAGAGAGGGGTTTTCTTAGAGTTGATTGGGATTGTTTCTTAACTTGGGGCCTCTCCGACCACATGGCTTAGAATGGAAGCTGATTCAGGTGCCTTGAGTTAGGCCACATGCAGGCCCCGGAACCTCTGGACCTGATCTCTGCTCTTCTCTGAGGCTGAAGGCCGGGGAAGACACTGGCCAGGGTGCAGAGTTGCTGGTTGTGAGAAACTGCTACATCCTCTGTCCCCTGATTTCCTGGCAGGGGGGTTGCTGAGGATAAGGGAATGTGGCCATTTTTTCTCTAGGATGTGATTGGATTGTCACGTTGGTCTATCTGCCCTAAGAAACAGCATAGTAAAAAGTAGACTCTTCTTATATTCCCCATATATTATGGGCTGTATCTGCACTTGGCATTAAATATAAGCCTAAGAAATGAGAAACATTCAAAACAGTGGTTTTTTTTTTTTTAATTCTTACAAAAACCTTTTAAATATTATGAAAATAATACCCATTTAAAAAATGAAAAATCTTGAAAAGTATAAAGAAGGAGGAAAAGAGTCTCCATGATACCACCATTCAAAGGCAACTTTTACTACCATTTTAGTTATTTCTTCCCAGTTTTTCTTTAGTGTCAACTTTCTGGGAATTCTGCCCTCCCTTCCCCCAGTAGCTTGGACCATTCCATGTCTATCTTTTTTTATTCCTTTTTTTTTTTTTTCTATCAATGTCAAACCCTGAGCATCTTTCTCACTTTGTTATACTTTTAGTAAGCAAAATGCTTAATGGCTTTACAACACCTCATCTTATGACGATGATATATCCACTCAGCCCTCCCGCTGCTATTGGCATTTGGTTGTTAATATTATTCTCAAATGAAAATATAATCCACGTTTCAAGCCACTGGTTTACAATAAAACGTTTTATACTTTATCTTGCTCTTAAGTTTGGAAGTGTTATTGCTGGGGGCTTTCAAAGTCCCAGATCTACACATGGCAAAACTATTAACACATCTGAAAGGTGCTGACCCATTTAGGGCTCTGGAGAACAGGCACCAAACATAAATGTCCCCTTTAAGGTTTTTTTAAAAAAATTTTGTGTGTCTCATGTTTATTTGAAATGTTAAAACAAGTACATTTTCATTCCTTTTGCATTTTTCAGTTTAATATTTTGTATTGGTGGTACGTTTATAGAGTTCAAAATCCAAAAAAGTATCAAAGGTTCTACAGCGAAGAGCCTCCCTGTTTCTCCACGCCACCCAGTTTCACTCCCCTTAGGCAACCGATGTTGATAGTAGCTTGTGTGTCCTTCTGGGATTAAATGTGCCCTTAGTCACCGATTGAGGTGCTCTGCTCTCTTGGCCTCAGAGGGGCAGCCGCAAATGGTCTTGGCATCAGAGCCTCCTGCCTACGGCCAGATCTGTGCACGGTCTATTGTCTTTGTGTTGAGGGGACCTTCCTGGCCGGCCCTTCACCTGGAAGGGCAGCATTTGGGATGTGCGGTTTCCGGTATTTGCAGCCGCTCTATAGATCTCACCCACAAAGCATCAGAGGTGAGAAACCTTGCCATTTATTCTTACCAGTCAGGGAAAGTCAGTCCAAAAAATTGCTGGGCCAAGACCCTGCCAACATGAAAGCATGGAGAAGTGCCCTTGGAATATTGAAAATAGAAATCAAATAGCAGCTCCCAGGTGCTGGCACCTTCCATAGTATCTGGCTTTGTGCTAAATGCTTCTTAGTCATCATTGCACCTGAATCCTCTCATTAACCCCGCGAGGTTCTAATTCCCATCATACACGTGGGGAAATGAAGAGGTTTTAAGTAACTTGCCTAAAGGTTTTCAGCTAAGAAGTAAAATCAGAATTTGAACCCAGGCAGTCTAGCTCCAGGGCCCATGTTCTTGAACTTGTTCAGATTGTTGTTTATGCCTTGTCTGGTCTTGCTAGCCTATCACACTGCTCATTTTCTTCATTCTCTTGTGACACACATCACTTTGGAGTGCTGTCTGTTCTCTGTCTCTGCCAACTGGCATGGAGGCACCAAAGAGCAGGGACTTTGTATCAGTTATCCTTGGTGTCTGGGACGCCTGATGGATGATTGTTGAGTGACTAAGTGATCTGTTCCTTGGTCAGTTTCCCCTCTACATAGCAGCTTTCCGTGGGAAGAGTCTGTCTCTCATTCGTCTTTGTGGCCTCGGTGCCTAGTGCTGAGCTGGGCACACAGTGGACTCTGCACGCAGGTGGCCTATGTGAGTGCAGAGCTGTGAGAGGCAAGGGCAGCTGTGCCCCATGAGCAGGTGGGAGAGGGGAGGTGTTCACCCATGTGCGCCACAGGACTCATATATGCTCCTCTTCTTTTCCAGACCCTTCCTGGATATGGTATACCACGCCCTGGACAGCCCGGAAGACGATTACCACGCCCTCTTTGTGCTCTGCCTCCTCTACGCCATGTCGCATAATAAAGGTAAGCTTGTGCACCTCGCCGCCTTCCTGGCTGTCCTGGAGTACTTGGTAGCATCTTTGCCCTCTGCCGCACAGAGGGAAAGGAAAGGCGCATTCCACACAGGGTTTCTTTTCTGGCTTCGGTGGAGTCTCACAAAACTCCTCGGCCTCGTTAGAATTTCTCAGGTGATTTTCTACCAACTGAAGCCACAGGAATTGGTTACTCAGGCAATACGGGGGAAGGCGGGGAGGTTAAAGTGTTGGCTGCCTAACCTTGTATGACTGTGTTCACACTGTGGTTTTCTGTCGACCCCTTGATTTACAACTGACTTAGCATCCGACCTCTTTCCTAACATCAGAACTGAAATCAGTCAAGTTGTAATCTTGGTTTTGCTATTTATAATACTTGCTGTTCTTGCTCTGGGTTCAGAGCTAAAATAGACCCTGGGTGGATTTTGTGGAAGTGTAGGTTTCCTTTCTGAAGAAAGGTGTGGTTCGCTGGCTTCCCCTGCTGGGGCTGCGTAGCCAGGATCCAGCTCCTATCACGTTGTCAGGTCGCGTTAGGATTCCTTCATTCACGCTGTCACTGCCGACTCCTAGGAGTAGTCACTGATGTCCCCCAGCCCCAGCTTGACACAGGCATGTTCTGAAACCTCCATGTCAGAATCTCTTGAAAGAATTTAGGAATATTCCTTCTAGCCCCTGCCAAGGGCATGGATGAGAGAGACATCCCATCAAGGGATGTTTGAGCAGGTTTTTCATGAGCTTTTTGGGGAATAGGAGGAGTTGATTTTTACTAAGACAGCCTATGGCTAGAGATACTAAAGTGCACGCAACAAACTATTTATTCCTAAATCATTAATCATGATAAATAAGCCGATTGGTGGCAGAATATTAGTGAAAACAGTATCCCCCCTACCTTGAGTCCCAGCTCTTCTCTTCAAAGGCAGTTCATGCTACCAGTTTCTTGTGTGTCTTTTTAAAGATAGCTGAGCAAACCCAAGTGGGAGTATATGTGGTTTTATTCCTATGACTGCCCCCCTCTTAACCGTAAACGGAGGTGTCCATATGTCAGTTTTATACCTTCTCTTCTCACATCATCATGTGTCAGCACGTGGGTTCATGTCTATGCAGAACTGCCTGTTCTTTTTGACCACATGTCTGTGCCGTCACCTATTCTGCCGTCCCCTCCTGAACGGCACTGACACTGTTGCCAGGCGTTGCCTACTGTAGACAGGACGAACCATGCTGACTGCACTCAGGTGTAAGTCATTGTATTCAGGTGCAAGTCTGTAAATCCAGCCTAAGACTTTTAAAAGAAGGGTGTCGGGCTCCAAATCCTGCTGCTGACATTTCCCTCCACTGCCTTGCTCACTCCCATGGCTTCTGTGGTCCCCTCCAGCTCCTGGCTCGGCGCCTGGCACACAGGGGCCTCGGTTACTAAGGGTAAACCAAACTCCATGAGGCTGTGACCGGCTCTTCCCCATGAACGCCCACCACTGCCCGCCCCCGTGCTCTATGCCCTCCTCGTTCTGGCTCTGCAATCTTAGCTCCTGCTGGTTACATGCTGGCGCCTCCTGCCCAGGTGTTTCAGCCATACCTTGAAATAGTCTGTCCACCATTGCACACATTACCCATAAATATACCCCAACCTGGTCACACTTCCTGCCATTTCTGTTTCAGTTGAAGTTGCCAACCAAGGTTGAAACTGCCATGACCTTTAGCTCTTTCCCTCCTTCAATCCCAGCATTTAGTCATCAAGTTTTGTCAATTTTTCCTTTTCAGCCTATCTGATCAGCAGGCTTTAATTGAGTGCCTGCTCAGTGCCTGGCTTCAAGCTAGGTGCTGGAGGTGAGAAAGGCACGGGAGCAAGAGAAGTCTGGGCAGGTCACTCCAGCGGCCACTGTCTCATACCTGCACTAATGAATTAGTGGCCTCCCTGAGGGGTCAGACACTTTGCCATTTTATATTCCTTCCTCTGTAGCACTGCCAGATAATCTTCTTACAATAAGACTGCTTTGATCATATCCTTTCCCCATTCAGAAACCTTTAGCTCCTGCTTTGCTCCCTTAAACTCCACCCTCCTGTACCTGTCACTTGGAGTATCCAGCTTGCACCTACCTGTCAGGTAGGTTTGATCTGAGTCTCAGGATTTCTCTTTACCGACCCTTGGCTCTGGCCCAGGGCTTTTCAAATTTTTATGCAATGACAGAATTTTTCATAGAGGTAAACTGGTAGTTGCTGTCATAGTACTCACTGAACTCTTTAATGTTCTTTCAGTTACAAGCAGCAGAAACTGCCTCTCATCAACTTAAGCTAAAATGAAAGTCTGTAGGAAGGCCCCTGGGGCAGTTCACAGGATCCAAGAAATTGCTAAAAAGCCTAGGAAAGGACAGGAACCAACCATCCAACAGGACTTCAGCAGCAAAAGTTCATGGACCATCCCTCAAGGGCTCTGAGTTGGTCCCAGCAAATCCCAGGCTGGGAGTCTGGCTCCATTCAAGTTTCAAATTCTTGGGCAAGAAATCTGATTGTTTGAGTTTGGTGGTGTGTCTAACTCTGAAATAGTCAGTTATGCTTGGGGGACAGGGTCACACAGCACAGACTTGGTCCCAGGGGGCTCAACCCTGAGTCTGGGACTGTTCCCAGGACAAGGAGCTCCTTTGGAAGCCTGGCGTTCACCCGACTCCTGGACAGTCTGCCACCTTCTTATTTGTGTTTTTTCCTGCCATAGTCTCTTACCCAACATCACCACCTATTGAAATCTGCTTGTCTGTCAAGGTTCCACCCACAAGTCACCTCTCCAGGAAGCTCTCTCTGATCCTTTCAGGTGATGTTCACTCCGGGTTAGTACCACCTCATGTGGCACTTTGTATACATAGCTGGATTTGATTTGCTAAAATTCTGTTAAGGATTTTTACATCCGAGTTCATGAATGATACTGGTCTGTAGTCTTCTTGCAGTTCTCTTGTCTGGTTTTGCTGTCAGGGTTATGCTTACCTTGTGGGAGGAATTAGAAAATATTCCCTCCTCCTGAATTTTCTAGAAGAGTTTTTGTAGAACTGGAGTTATTTTTTCCTTAAATGTTCCTTAAACCAGTGAAGCCATCTGGGCCTGGAGTTTTCTTTGAGGGAAGGTTTTTAACCACTCAATTTCTTTGGTAGGTATAGAACTTTTCAAGGTTATCTATTTCTTCTTGAGTCAGCTTTGGTAATTTGTGTCTTTTAGGGAACATGTCATTTTATCTCAACTGTCAGATTTATTGGCATGAACTTGGTCATATTATTCTTTTGTTATCCTTTTAATGTCTGTAGAATCTGTAGTGATGTTCCCTCTATAGTTCATGATATTGATATTTTAGGTCTTCATTTTTTTTTTTTCCTGATCAGTTTGGCTAGAGGATTATATCAACTTTATTGCTACTCTCTATTGTTTTTCTGTTTTTTTATTTCATTCATTTCTGTTTTTATGTTTATTTCTTACCTTCTGCTGCTTATTTCCAATTTATTCTTTGTTTTACAGTTTCTTATGGTGGAAGTGTAGATCATTGATTTTTTTCAAGCTACTCAATTTATTTTATTTTTTAAATTAGCATACAGTAAAATTCATTTTTTTATAGTTTTGTGAATTTTGGTACATCTATGAATTTGTGTGAATACCACCACTATCAGGATACATTACACTTTCATTATTTAAAAACTTCCCTCATACCCTCTCTGTACCAGTCATTGATTTTTAAATCTTTCTTCTTTTATATTATGAATCTAATGCTATAAATTTCCCTCTAAGCACTGCTTTGGCTGTGTCCAATAAATTCTGATATATGCAGTTTGTTTTCATTCAGTTTAAAATATTTTATAATTTCCCTTCTGATTTCTTCTATTCTGTCATCTGTGTGATTTCTAGCTGGGTTTCTCTCATTGATTTCTCTCCTGCTTTTGGATCGCCTCTCTCTCTCTCTTTTTTTTTTTTGTATGCCTGGTAATTTTTGATTGGTTGACAGTTACTGTGAATTTAACATCACTGAATGCTAGATTCTTTCTTTCTAAAAATATTTTGGGGCTTATGGTTAAGTTAGTTGGAATCAGTTTGATCCTTTTTGAGGCTTGCCTTTAAGTGTTTTTAGAGCTAGTCCAGACAGCCTACAGTCTAGGGCTAACTTGGCCCCGCTAGGGAGGCAGTGCCCTTCCGAGACTCTATGCAGTGTCCCACGGTTAGGGGGACCTTCCACACTGGCCAGCCCTGTGTGAGCTCCAGAGGTTGCTCCACCTGCTTCATTCCAGTAGGTCTTTCCCTTTCCTCACGTGTGTGCGCAGATCAGAACTCAGCTGAAGCCTCGGAAGGAGCCCTCTGCACGTCTCCGGAGCTCTCTGCAGCTCCCTCCTCTTCAGTACTCTCTCCCACAAATCTTAGCCACTTGGATTCCTCAGATTCCAAACCCTTTCTTCTCATCTCAGAGAGCCTATGGGTTTGGGTTTTCTCTCCCTGTGCTGAGGCCTGGATGCTGTCCCCAGACAGTGACCTGGAGCAGTCCCTGGGCTACCTCTTTTGTTCCTTCTCTCTCTCAGGGGTCACCCTCCAATGCTGCCCATTTGCCCGGAGTCTGATAACCATTGTTTTATATATTTGGTCTTGTTTTCTAATTTGCTTGAATCAGGAGGGTTAATCCAATCTATCTTGGCCAGAAGTATAGTACTTTTTTTTTTTTTTAAAGTAAGTTTTATTGAGGTATTATCGGTATACAGTAAACTGCACATATTTAAAGTCTACAGTTTGACAAGCTTTGACATGTGTAAACACCCATGAAACCATCCCCAAGATCAAGACAATATACATATCCATGGCCTCAAAGTTTCCTCATGCCCTCTCTCTGCTCCCACACCTGGCTCCCCAGCAACGCCCCCATCTGCTTCCTGTCACTGTAGGTTAGTTTGCATTTTCTAGAATTCTGTGTAAACAGAGTCATACAATGCGTGCTCTTCTTTGTGTGGTGTCTTTCAATCCACATAATGATTTCGAGATTCATCCCTGTTGTGCATTTCAGTTCTTTTCTTCTTATTGTTGAGTGTTCCATTGTATGAATGTACCACAATTTGTTTATCCATTGATCTGTTAATGGACTTGTGGGTTGTTTCCAGTTTTTGACCATTGCAAATAAAGTTGCTATAAGTATTTGTGTACAAGTCTTTGTATGAACATATGTTTTCTTTTCTCTTTGGTAAATACCTAGGAATGGAGCGGCTGAGTCATATGGGAGGTGTACATTTGCTTTTTTTTTTTTTTTTTTTTTTTTAAAGAAACTGCCAAACTGTTTTCCAAAGTGCCCGTATAATTTTACATCCTACCACCAATGTATGAAAGTTTCAGTTTCTTCACATCCTCACCAGTACTTGGTATGGTCACCTTTTTAATTTTTTAGCCATTCTAATAGGTGTGTCGTGGCATCTGATTGTGATTTTAATTTGCACTCCCCTAATAAATAATGATGTTGAACATCTTCCACATACTTTATTTATCATATAGATATCTTCTTTGGTGAAAAGTCTTTTCAAATCCTTTGCCCATTTTTTACTGGGCTTTTTTCTTATCATTGGGTTTTGAGAGTTCTTTATATATTCTGGGTAAAGTCCTTTATCAGATGTATTTTGCAAAGATGTCCTCCCAGTCTGTGGCATGTCTTTTCGTTTTCATAACAGCGTCTTGGGAAGAGCAGACGTTTTTAATTTCCACAAAGTTCCCGTGGCATTTTTTTTATGCCTCTTTTTCTCTGCATGTTCGCTCTGCTAGTCTGGACTGCCAGGCCTTGGAAGGCAGACACTAGGGCTTTCCTGGTGCCCCCTGCAGTCCCCAGCTACGTCTGGCACTCGATCAGCACTCTGCCAAAGTTTGCTGATGGGTCGCCTCTCCGCCATGTGGCAGGTCCCCAAGGCTGCTCTCTTCCTGGCGTCCTGTGCTCAGGGCCTCAGCAGGGGAGGCGCTGTCTGTGAGGTGGTGATGCCAGGCTCTGAGGTACAGTGGGCAAGCTCTTGGTTCCCTGGGTAGCTGGCTTTCTCGAGGGACTTCCTCCCTGGAGCCCCAACCTGTGGGGGGAGTGGAGACGTCGTGGCTTGCCATGTGTGCTGCAGTGTGCCTTCAGTCAGTAGTCACGTGTCCTGGAGAGACACCCTCCTGACTTCCTGCCTGGGCTTCCTTACCTCTCTTTCTTAGGGATTTCTTCTTAGAAGAATAGAACTGTATATTCGAGGGAATTTATTTCCTTCCTCCATTTTCTGCTAATGCTATTCATTTATTGATTCATTCACCCTTCCCGCATATATTTTGGAAGCTGTTAGATGCCAGGCACTGGGGTTAGTACTGGGGATGCAGCGGTGAACCAAACAAATGCTTGCATGGAGTCTGCATTCTATCAGCCACGACAGATGATGAACTAGGGAGCAAGTGAGTAAGATACTCCCCGTGGTGAGACATGCGGTGGTGACAGTAAAACTGGGTGAGGATCTGGGGCAGGCTGAGGGCCCACGGTGCTGTGTCCACCTGGGCAATCAGGAGAGGCCTGTTGGAGGCTTGAGTGAGGAGAAGGAGCTACCTCGTGAAGATCGGAGGGAAGAATGCACTGAGAAGGGGCCCCAGCAAGGGCTCTGAGGTGACAACCAGCTTGGTGCCCCCGAGACAGGTAGGCATGCTGACCAGAGTGGCGGAGGGAGGCAGCACCGTGGCAGGGACTCATCTCAGTGAGAACTGGTGACTGCAGAGGGAATAGATTGTGCTCTGATGCGGCAGGAAGCTCTGAAGGGTTTTCGAGCAGGCAAGCGTCATGTAATCTACATGGCTTACGCGTGTTTGCCTTCTTCTGAAAGTGACTGTCTGTTTTGTCTGAAAACTACTTTGGTTCCAAAAGACCGTGATCAGGTAGGTGGTGATGAATCACGTGTGCAGGGCACCAGCTGTGTGCTGGGCGTTTGCTCAGCACGGGCTACAAACTCCAGGCAGACCGAGGCCCTTGCCCAAAAGAGCAGCTGTCTCTCTTGGGCAGAAAGTCCTACGAGGAGACTATGCAGCTCAGGGTCACATGCCTGGTGGTGGGTGTGGACCCCACCTGCAGGAGTGTGGACCCCACCTGCAAGAGTGAAGCCCGATTTCTAAGGACACCTGGGCTGTGGGGGTCAGGGAACTGGGAAGAAGCAGCCAGAGGGTGGGAAAGGTAACAGGGAGAGGGCAGAGCAAGGTGAGGGGTGGCAGAGAGCCTGGGACACATCTGTAGGATCGCTGCCCGGGCCTCACGCTGAGCGACAGCGTGTCCTTGGCAGCAGGGTGCCCCGAGAGGCAGGCAGGCTGGAGCTGGTCTACAGGCCGCAGTGCAGGCAACGACTGTGAACTGCATTCTTACAAGCATGTGGGGGCTGCTGGAGGGCCGTGGGGCCAGGAAGGGGTCTGATCCACTCTGGACCCCTTAGGGCGGGTTCACAGTAATTCAGTCGGAAGATGGGAGGGGCGGGATGGAGAGATGGGGGCCCAGTTGAGGGGAAACTGAAAGGCTTTCTTGTCATTCAACAGATGTTTGCTGAGTGCTTGCAATGGGCAAGGTACTGTTGCAGGCACTGGAACGAATCTCGTGCGTCTTGTTCAAGTGAACAACAAGATCAATTGTGATTGTGACAAGTGGTAGAAGGAAACGAGCAGAGTGGAGGTTGAGGAGTAACAGATAGTCATGGTACAGGGGTCACGAGGCTACCAGCCAGGGTGGTCAGAGAAGGCTTCTCTGAGGAAGGAGCATCAGAGCCGATGCCCGAAGAGTGAGAAGGGGCCAGCTCTGCGAAGATCTGGGACAAGAGTGCTCCAGGGAACAGGAACAGCATGTGCAAAGGCCCTAAGGTCGGGGAGAGCTCACACATTTGAGGAGCAGAAAGCAGGCCAAGGTGAGGCTGGCCAGGCAGGCAGGGACCGGATCATGAAGGGCCTCGAAGGCCGTGAAATGAATTTAAATATTATTCCAATTGCAGCAGGAAATCCCTAAAGGATTTTTAAGTAGGATAGCGATGTGATCGGATGGAAGTTTTTTAAAAGAAACTTTTGGCTACTAGATGGAAAGTGAATTAATGGGGGCGGGGGAGTGAGTCTCGTGGGGGAGCGGGGAGCTGGGAGGCTTCTTAGGAAGCTGCTGCAGTAGTCCCGGCGAGAGAGAATGTGGATTGGATTAGGGTGTTGGCTGTCGAGATGGGGGAAACCGGAAGGATTTATGACAGCTTTGGAGCTAGAGCCAGGATGTGCTGATGGATTGGATGTGGGGAGGTGCAGTGACGTGAGAGGGGCGTGTCAAGGATGGCTCCTGCGCTTTGGCTTGGTCAACCGTGGGGGGCCGTTTACCGAGATGGGGAGACAAGGAGAGGCGTGGGTCTGGGGGCAGGACTGCTGCCAGATGTGAATGGGAGGGGCACGAAGGGGGTGGGGTGGGCCCAAGTTCTTGAGTCCTGTCTCTGCATGACATATGGTGCCATTTCCAGAATCGGCGATCATGGGCCACAGAGCGGTTTTGGAGAAGAAACTAGAAAGTTCAAGTTTGGGGCCCTGAGGCCCAGGTGCCCCGGGGAGCTGCCTCGCGGGGCGCTGCCAGCTGGCGAATGCGGCAGTCCCAGGCTGTGGGCACAGGCTCTGCCTCTGGTGGTTTTGGTGGCCGTTGGCTGGCTGGTCAGTTTTTGGTTAGGCAGCCAGCGGTTCGCTGCTTTGACCTTCAGTCTCTTTTCCAGATCCTTACTCCTAAGCAGGTCCCAGAATGAGATGGTCTCTTTCTGATAAATTTTTCCTCGTAGACAATTTTAACATAAAAGCAATGTTAATAAAAACCAAATGTGAGCTCAGGCCTTCCAGTAAATCATAATAGATTAGATGCTGCACCAAAATGAATATCCCAGAGTGGAAAGGGTTGACCCAAGGCTGGCGGAAGGCGCTTGTCGTGATTCAGTTGGGCCACATAATGAATTCTGGTAAGTTTCTTAATAGAAAATGCAGCCTTCGCTCTTCTGTCAAGTCCAAGGGCAGGCGGGGGTAGAGGGGGCGAGTTTTGCAGCTTTTGTGTTAAAGGTTCCCCAGTCCACCCCCCACCCTCTGCTCCCGCCCCTCCTTTCATTGTTTACCCAGGAGGAGTCTTGGGCTTTTTGTGGTTTTTGTTGTGTTTTGTTTCGCTGAGAAGTAGCCGCATGAGCGATGTGGGAAAGGTTGAAAGGTAATAGGATAAAGGGAGGCATTCGCCATGCAGAGAGCTGGCAAAACGTCGCTTTGGATCTTGGCTGACACATAATCACAACTGGAAGTACACTGGACATCGACCCAACATCTGGTTAGCTTTCGAAATCGTTGGCTTATAGTTTTCCAAAGCTGGCAGTGCTCGGCGGGACTGCAGCCAAGGAGACCTTGCGTGGTCACAAGAAATGTTAAAAGTTGGAACATTATTTACCTGGTATTCTCATGGTCTCTTTATCCAGGTTTGTCTGTCTGACTCGTTTTAGGGCAGCTCTGGTCTGGGTCTTTTCCACCCCTGCCCGAAATGGGGTCTGTCCCTGAGGGGGAAGAATCCAGAAAGCACAACTCACATTGCGGAGCCACGCCCTTCCCTTCTGTTTTGGATTCTTTGAAAGAGTGAGTTGGGAGTTCCACCCCCACCCCTGCAGGGAAGTCAGCGAGCTAGTGGTCCGGTGAAGTGCATTGGGGTTTCTTTGAATTTTTCTGTCACTAGGCACTTAGGGGTTGAAGCAGATAAAATAATATGTTATCCACAGTGTTTATTTCAGTTTATTTCCAGAGGGAAATGACTAGCAAAGAAATGCTATTGGGTTTGCAGCAAAACTTGCCTTTCTGTGACTGAAAACTGTGTGCGTGTGCTGTCTTAACCTTGCACATGTATGTCCCTGTTATACCTCGACGTTGACCTTATTCATTCAGAATTGTCAGCCATCATTTCGTTTCAGCAAGGTGGTTTAAATCGAAATCAAATGCTTTTCCACAAATTAAATGATGTCCTAAGAATAGTGATGATGATGTAATGTTTGTTATAGAAAACAAAAATGACAAAAATGAGAATAAGATTTTTTTTCACTTGCCTATGATTAGTTATAATTGATTACCTCACAGTAACCAATTGCTAATAATTTTGTTTATTTCTTTCTAGTCTCTTTTGCGCCTGGGTAACAGTTGGGCTGTTCTGCTCAGTTGTCATGTTGTAGCTTCTGTTTTATGTATGCTTTCCCCTAAGTTTTAGATATGTCTGATCCTCTGCCCCTCTTTTTTGTAGTGGGTTAAATTTGATCGAAATTAGTTAATGCCTTTAAAACTTATTAAATTAATTCAGCAGACATTTATGGACTGTTGTGTTGGTGCCAAGAACACTGCTAGACACTGTGTCACATGTAGCTTGGGCAGGCGGAGGGACAGAGAAGAATTAACAAGCAAGTGTCATGGGACACAGCAGAGGGTGGAAGGTGGCCCGGGAGTCATAGGACCGAGTTAAGCTCTGGGCTTTTCCATTATCTGTGTGACCTTAGGCAAGCTCCTTGTCGTCTTTGAGCCTCAGTTTCCTCATCTATAAAATGGAAATAATTTTACCTCCTTCATAGAATGTCATAAGGATTAGATGAGGCATTGCATGTAACATGCCTGGCTTGTGGTCACCATTTTTGCAGTGCTTCCATATGAAGGAAATCTTCTTGGCAGAATCCTCCCTTCCTTCCTCCCAAAGGCACGCTGGCTTTACCCAAAGAGACCTGGGGTTTTTGTTGTTTGTTTCGACTGAGTATTTTGGCAAATGGTGAGGCCTACTTGAGAAACACGGGGTCATCAGTGGCCACCAACTGCTTCCTAAGGCCTCTAGAGCCAGAGGACTGTCTGGGGCCTTTGACTTGCTGCACAGGCCTTGAAAACCGCAGGCCAGCGCGACAGATTCAGAGCAACAGGGGATTTTAGAAGCCATCTATGGTAGGAGAAAGAGAGATACAGGGGAGAGGAAATGAGCCACCTGGCTCAGAAGGAACTTTGGGGAAAGAAGGGAGATGTTCAAAAAGGGATTTTTTTGTTTGTTTGTTTTGTACAGTTTTGCCACATGTTGTGTGGAATTGCGTCTGTTCTCTGTCTTCCACGGTCGGTCAAGTCCACCTCGCATGGAATGTATTGCAGTAGTGGGTCTACTGGGGAAGACTCCAGAAGCATGGAGACCACCCCACAGTCAGCCGTAGCACAACCAGATCACATCACCTGCCACTGGCCGCCTCTCATGGGTTCCTCCACCGACTCACCCTCCAGGGGTGCTGGCACTGAGCCTTACCTGTCCCTCCCATCCTCCACCTCATGGCCCCTCCCCAGCTGTGCTCCACTCCCGCAGTGCCCCCTTGACCTGTCAAGTCCTGGTCCTCCCTGTCCAACTCAAGGCGAACTCCTATTCATCCCTCAGAACCCAACCTGAGTAGCTCATCCCCAGAGAGGGGCCCCAAACACCTCAGCATGTCTTTTTTGGGCTGCCTTCTGTAGCTCGAGTTTAGCTTTGGTTTTCATTCTTCCTTTCCTTTTGTAACATGAATGATATGGAAACATATTAATCCTTGCTTAAACTAAAAATTCCCATCTGTGCATAATAACAGGCGGTAACAGCACTCTGTGACAGAGTGCTTTTCTTCCTTTAATCCTGACAACAGTCCGGTGCGGGTAGTTGCCATAATTATTCCCATTTCACAGGTGAGGAGACCGAGGTTCAAATAGGTCAAGTATCAAAACAAAATTCCTACCACACTGACTCTCTCCGTTGGAGAGAGTGAGCCCAGGGACATGGAGGCCACCTTGGAGGTTGTAGCTGTTGTCAGCACGGGAGGGCAGGCACCCTGGGCTCTCCGTGTGGGTGGTGCCACTGCCTTCCCATCTGGACCCAGTCTACCTTTGAAATCACCCGAAGGTGGTTCACATTGTGCCTCTGACTTGCTCTGTGACCTTGGGGAAGCAGCTTCACATCTCTGGGCCTTAATCTCCTCACTGAAGTGTTGCAGTCAGTCCTCCGGGGCCCTTCCATCGAAGCGTGGAGCTGCCAGTGGGGACCGGTCAGGAGAATCTCAGAACTTTTTTCTTCCTGTCAATAAAAGATTTTGCCACAGATTTTCTCATTTTCCAGAAATTCCAATGGGGGAGGGGAAGGGCAATAATAGGAAAGAGACAAAATGGACCTCTCTATGGAAATTCAAGACCGGTTTGCACCTTTCTGTGGTTCTGTGGCCACCACGTTTGGAGCAGCCAGCAGCTGGGCCCGCCGCTGCCCTCTGTGACGTGGAGCAGGGGATGGTCAGGTCCCACAGTTGGGTGATACCCTGGGAGGAAGAGGAGCCTTATTTCCGCCAGAACCACGGACTGGCAGTTCGCAAAGCGCCAGAAATCAGAGGCTAGCGAGATGTTAGGACAGTGCTGACAGCTCTAGAAAAAAAAAAAACAAATGCCGGAAAGATTCAGTTGACACTTCTTGCCATTTATAAGCCAGAACACCTCAGAGTTGGACATTTAGCATCCAGATGGGGTACAGAATCCACAAATTAAATTTTCACTGCAAACGAATTTTTTGACGAAGCCATGTTTGTGGACCATGAGAGAGAGGAGGGCTGTCCCTCGCCCGTCATGTCTCTGGTATGACTTAGCCTCTCGCTGAGAGCTGGAAGGAATTCAGCAAGGCAAGATATATTGTTATGGTTTATTACGTCAATGTGTGTGTAGGAGTTACTTAGAATCCAGACGATCAGCTCTTCAATGCTATCTTCCACTATTTTGTCAAGGTTCTAAATGACGCGTCATCCGATACTCAAGGGACCGTATTTCAAGAGTTCCGAGAAGTGCCACCTTCCCCCCTTTTGTAGAATAACAGGAAAGGACGTGCTTCAAGCATAAACAATCCATTTGGTTCTCTGTGTTTGGATCAAGCAAATGTTTGTTTCTACAAGTGCATTTTCAAGAGCCATGCTAGATGAGCTGGTAAGCAGTTTGAAGACCTCTTGTTCGGGGCCTGGATGGTTCTAGCAGCCCTGACGGGTCTCCTGTCACCCCGGCTCCCAGGTGTTTCTTTAGGAAAAATGATAATGTGGCTTGTTACAGGCTTTGCACATTCCCTCTTCTCATGAACCTTCCCCACCCCCATCTCCTCTTTTGTCTTTTAAATGCTGTTTCTTTTCACGTGGGGAACGGCTGAGTTTTCACTGCAGGAAAAGTAATTCCTTTGCCTGTTGTCAGATCTGCTGTATTGGTTTCGTTGTAGGTGCACCTTTGTGTACTCAAGGTTTAGCTTAGTCTGTTTCTGCTAATGCCACCCCATCAGGGGCAGAGTGACATCTGCCTTGCCCAGCTCCGAACCTGCTGCCTGAGTGTGTGTTGAGTGTCGGGCCCAGCTCCTTGAGTTTGTGGTTAAGAGCTTGAAGGTACAATTCTTGGGGACAATTGTGATTTCCTTTATGTCTGGTCTCTGTTTCTCTAGATCTGTGTTCCCCAAGTGTGGAATGCTTCTAATATAGGGGTGGCCTCTTTCTCTGTTCCAGGCATGGATCCTGAGAAATTAGAACGAATCCAGCTCCCAGTGCCAAACGCGGCTGAGAAAACCACCTACAACCATCTCCTGGCCGAAAGGCTCATCAGGATCATGAACAACGCTGCCCAGCCAGGTGCTCGGGGCATCTGCTCACCCGGCTGGGGTCACAGGGCCCTGGGTGCTGGATCTGGCCCTTCTGAGAATCCAGGCAAATCTCAGCCACTCTCTCCGTCCCTCCACCCCCGTGTCCTGGGCCACCAACACCCTCCTGCGTGCTGCAGCTGGGTCTTCAGCTCTGGGGTCTCCTTCGCTCTCCCCTCTCTGGGTGGCCCAAGGCTATGTGGGGAGAATGAACTAGGCTGAGAGTCTGAGCAAGGGAGGAAGATTGGAAGGTTTGGATCAGATGTTCTTGATAATATGTGATGCACCCAGTGTCTGCACTGGTCAGCCTCGGTCTGAGGTTTTGGCCAACACCAATCTGCACCCAGGGGAAAGGCTAGAAAAGTGACCTAGCACAGTGCTTCTCAACGGGGGTGATTTTGCCTGCCCCCCACCCCCCACCCCCGACCAGGGGCCATTGACAGTGTCTGGAGACATTTTGGGTCATCATGACTGAGGGGAGGGGACGTTACTGGCACCTAGTGTGTAAAGGCCAAGGGTGCTGCTCAATGTCCTGCAAGGCACAGGGCAGCCCCACCACACGGAATCATCTGTCTCCAAATATCAACAGTGCTGAGGTTGAGAACCCCTGGTTGCAAAGGCAAGGAGAGAGGCCACCCGGGGAGTGGTGCAGGGTGGGGGCCCCGGTGGAGCGGCCGGCCTGGTGGGGAGAGAGCCGCAGGCTGCGGATCTGGAGCCGCCAGCAGGCTGGGCCAGGGCCGGGGTGGGGAGACTGCAGATAGGAGCTTTGGAAGCCATGGAGGGTGGGGTGGGGTCCAGGTGGTGGCTGGAAACAGAGTGTGGCTGTGCTGGTGAGTGGAGGGTCTTGGAGAGCCCAGTTGGTGGCCTCAGAGGTGTCAGCAGGCATTGGGATGTTTATTCACTTGACAGATGTTCACTGAGTACTGGCCACGGCATGCGAGTGACGAGGGCACAGGTGGTGCGGGACAGACAAGGCTGCTGGTAGTCTGTGAAGTCCCAGAAGCCCGTGGGCTCCCTGTGGAGAAGGGTCTAGAGCTCAGAGCGGAGGTCAGGGCTGGAGCCAGCACTGCGGGACCCACAGACACGTGGGTGGCTCATGGGGCCCCAGGAGAGGAGGGAGGGCTGTTGACCGACCCCGGGATGCCACCCATATCCAGAGGTGAGGAAGAGGAAGAGCCGGCACAGGAGCCTGAGCCAGGATCCACGTGGGAGAAGAGGGGTGGGAGGATGTGGGCCCTTGGGTGGTGAGAGAGACGTGTGTGGCTCAGGACGGGGGTGGGGTGCTCCACAGAGTCAGTGTCTGCCGAGAGGTCCCATCCGGGGGGCAGAGAATGTCCGATGGTGCCAGGGGCCGTCGGCAGGAACTATGTGAGCCGGATGGGACTGGGCGGACAAGGCAGGTAGAGTGTGGCCTGGGTGTTGGGAGAGGAACCTCCAGGCTCAGGAGGGACAGCGGGCCCCTTGGCGCTGCTGCACAGGGACAGCCTGGACCCCTGAAGGGAAGAGGTGGAGGCGACTCAGAGTCATGGCCTGGAAGCTGCCTTGAGGAAGAAGGGGCTGGCTGGGCTGGAGGGACATGGCTCAGCTCCTTGGCAGGAGCATGCCAAGGTAGAAGGCTTCTGGGTGGAAAGTCACATTCCAGTTCCCTTGAGGTAGCAGGAGTGTTTGAGGGGACAGTGGGTGGAAGGCAGGTTTGTGACTGGGCATCAGTGGGGGTAGGTGAGGGGCAGGCAGGGTGAGACTGTGCCGTGGAGAGACACTGACTGGGCGGAGGCAGCTGAGGAGACGTCCTGTTAGTGCTGGGGCGGAAGAACCAGGGGCGCTGAGGCCACTCCGCCCTTCTCTGTGGAGGTCCCCGGGGTCTGTGTCATGCTGCGGAAGAGCTATGTTGTGTGATATGCCTTTTTCATTTTTTAAGCACACAGATTCCCTTTTCTCATCTGTTTCCACCTGACTTACAGGGCAGCAACAAAGGGGTGGGCAAAGCGTGTGTGCAAGGGTGTGTGTGCCTGGAGTTTTTTCCCAGTGGCCCATCCTGGTCCATGATGTTCCCAAGGCCTTGGAGGCATGGCCTAGGGACTTCCCCCTCTCCTGGGCCCTCCTTCCACATTGGGACTGTTCCCAGAAATAAGCTTAAAGACCCACAAAGGCGTTGGCATAAGAGCAGTTGTCCTTCAGTGAGTCAGTTACTGATGCTTCCAGGAGAGATGCCAGATGTGGGTTTTGGCGTTTAAAACTCGTGGAGTTCACTGCTGCTCAGCCATGAGACCCCGGACAAGTCACTTCACTGCTAAACTTCGGTCTTTAGAGTACCCATTGCAGTAGATTTTTATAGAAATTCCTTGAGGGGGCACATGTAATATATAGTGACTGATACTGTGCCTGGCTCACAGTAGGACAGCATAGCAAGCTGTGTTAGTCAGAACTTGGTTGTAGTTACAGAAACCCAGCTCACACTGGCTTAAACAATACCGACAGAAACAAACAAAACTGTTGGCTTGTAAAGGTTTGGCTTCAGGCACAGCTGGATCCAGGGGCTCAAATAGTGTTTTCACGCTCAACTCACTAACTTTGGACTCTGCTGCCTTTTGGGTTGACAAAATCACTTCCAGCACCTCCAGCCATCCCTTTAACCTTGGGGCTCTAGATTTGCTCTAAGGGAGATGCTTAGGTCTATGCAGTCCAGTTGGAAGGGAGATCTCGACACTCTATTTGCAGAATGCTTTACAAAGATTGAAAATGCTGGTGAGGGTGGAGAGGTGGCACATGAGTGTAATGATGCCTGTGCCACTCAGGGCCCCACCACTGTTCCTGTCCTCTCCACAGCTGAGCACAAGGAGGGCTTCTCTACCCAGCAGTTCCAACAGACTGTGGGATTGAGCCTTAGTGGCTATGACTGGCTCCCTTGCCTGTCCCTTACCGAATCACTGTGACCAGGGGAATGGAACACCCTGACCAGCCTGGGTGATGTGCCCACCCCTGGAAGGGGGTAGGGGGACCAGCTGCACCCAGATCACATGACCCTGGGTGGGGCTGGTGTTTCTCTAAAGGAAAGTGTGAGTGCTCATCCCTGAGAAGAGGGAAAGGACGTTGGACAGGCAAAACAGCCACAAAGGGCCACTTCCTAAGCCTTCAATAATGTCTAGTCACCCCCAGCCCATAAAGGGACTTCGGGAAGTATTTGGTATAGGCAGTTTTGATGGGGAATGTTGAATTGTACCTGACTGGGAACGGGGTTGGCACGTGGGGTCTCCCTCTGTGTCCCCACTGGATGTTGGGGGCCCTGAGCAGTCGGCTGAGCAGCTGACCTGCTAACCTGAAAGTCGGTAAGGCAGGAGCCTTGTGCCTAAGGGCGCTTTGCTGTGGGCGTGCGGGGCTCACGCTGCTGTGCTCTGCAGACGGGAAGATCCGGCTGGCGACCCTGGAGCTGAGCTGCCTGCTCCTGAAGCAGCAAGTGCTGACCAGCGCCGGCTGCGTCATAAAGGACGTGCACCTGGCCTGCCTGGAGGTGAGGCCCCTTCCCTCCTCCCCCTGTGGCGAGGAGAGCGGGAGGAGGTCGGGAGGGGGCTGCTGGCATCCAGATGGGGGCCCATCCAGTGTCCTTAGTCCCCGCTGGAAGCAGCGGGGCTGGTCCCTGTGACCCTGCTTCAACGAACTTTTCTTCAGCCGAGACCTGCTGAAAAGCTCGCTAAATTGTTGAATTTTAGTAGTTTCTGTTAAATTATTTGCTTCTGTATTTGTCCCCAGGATTTTTTAATTTTTCCTTTTGTATTACAAAAGTTTTATACATATACAAACATAGACACACGCAATTATTTATAGTATTTCGTGCTAAAGTACATGTTCATCAAGTTTTCAGTAGCTTTTATGGCATCCCCTTTACTTTCCATGTTTATTTTAGAAAATTTAGAAAGTGCAAAGAGGGAAAAAGTAACAACTGTACCTGACACGTTGGGGTGCGTCTGTGCAGACACATTCACACTCACGTATATACACATGCACGCTTACAGATGAGTTTTTTGTTTTATGAAAATGAGTCATAATGGCCATAGTTTATATCCCATTTCCCCACACTTAACTGTAGGTTAACAATTTTCCACGTTGTTACACTGCAATGCCTGTCCTTTCCCTTCTTCGTTTTGAGCTGTTTCCCTCCCTCTCTTATTAAGGCCCATTTCACACAGGAAGGCTATCAGCCCAGCGTCTGTTTTATGTACATGCAGACTTGGGAATTCTTAGTTTGCCCAACTCACTCACCTCCAGGACACCTGCCTCCCTCTCACCTTCCTTCTCTTTCAACAGGGCGCGAGAGAAGAAAGCGTTCACCTGGTTCGACATTTTTATAAGGTAATTGGCAGAGCACGGGTGGGCGGCAGTGTGGTGTGTCTTGTAGAAACGGGGTTGTGGTGTCTGGTCCTATACGCGTGAAGGTTACGTGTCTTCAGTTATTTTTTGCACCCATTGTGCTCAATTTCAAATTCAAAATTTTCAAAAATGCTTAGTTTGATGGTCTCCAGAGCAGTGATCACTGAACTTTTCTGCCCATGCTCTCTTACCAGTAAAATTTTTGGTGACTCAGTCCTAATATATGACAATTTGTTTAGCACTTACTTATGAATGTGTTTATTTAGGAATTTATATGTAAATTATGAATTATATACATATATGAATTATATGCATATGACTAAATTATACATGATGAACTTATATTCATGAGTTATATATCCTTATACATATAAAATTACTTGTGAATTACCTATGAATTTATGACATATACATGCATATTATTTATCTATCTATCTATATATATATATAGATATATATACACTAAGAAACCTCATACAGGCTTCAAAACTTCTATTAAGTTTAGTGAGATTTTGTAATGTATTGCCATGACTTTGAATATCTGAAACATTTGTAGAGCTTTGTCTTTGAGTTCCAGATGATTAGTTTTAGAATATCTAATTGTGAAGGCTTTGTTTACCTCTTAAGGCATATATTTTAGTCCATTTGGGCTGCTGTAACAAAATACCTTAAACTGGGTAGTTTGTGAACAGTAGAGATTTATTGCTCACAGTTCTAGAGCCTGGGAAGTTCAAGATCAAGGCAGATTTGGTGTCCAGTGAGAGCCTGCTTTCCTGTAGATGGTGTCTTCTCGCTGTGTCCTCACATGGTGGAAGAGGCAAGCAATCCCTCAGCGGCCTCTTTATAAGGCCACTAATCCCATTCACCAGGGCCCCACCCTCATGACCTAATCACCTCTGCAAGGCACCTTCTCCTAATACCACCACCTTAGGAGGTGAGATTTCAACATACGAATTTGGGGGGATACAAGCATTCTGACCGTACCAGTGTAATATATCCTTAGGCAAGGCCCATCACTTGTTAGCTATGGTGGATTAATCCATATGTCAAATAGTCTTTGTAATTTTCTAATTTTTTGGCCTCCACATCAGATCTCTCCAGATCCTGTTAGTGATGGTGTCACCTCTTAATGTGGCTGACGAGGATCTGCCTAGGAGGGGGAAAGGTGTCAGCACTGCCATTTTCTTGTTGTTCACTTGTGCTTTCGTTATCTTTAAAGTGCTGTTTCTTTGCAGGAATCTTTTTAATCCGCTATCCATTATTGACAGTGTGTGGTGAGATAAAACAAAGTCATATAGTCTAGAAATCCACCTCTCCAGGCTCAGGTGACCCATCCCGCTGCAGCAGCGGACATGCCCAGACAAGGGCGGCAGCGCTGTGGCCCCTACACACTGCAGAGGAGGTCCCAGTTTCCCCTTAGACATTGCGAGCACTCCTGGCCTCTAAGTGAGGATGTGCCTCTAGCAAAGCCCCCCAAAAGGCAGAAACAGTCCCGTTAGTCCCCTATGAATCCCGTTCCAGTATAACTGTTCTAAAAAGCTTTTAGGGGCCCTAGAAAACTTTTGGATTGTAAAAATAGAAAGATATATAAGTAGGCATTTTCTCGGAGGGTTATTCTTTTTTATTAACAAAAGGAAAGTTATATTTGAATTTCAGCTCCCTTCTCCCCACCCAGATTTTTCTCTCCTGCTGTTATCCTATAACGTTTATACCCTAAGTATTAAATGTAATGTTTCAGAAGCTTTTGGATGTTTTCAGGGATTGCCATTCCTTTTGGTGGCACTAACGCCACACAAGTACATTCAAGTTTATCTGTAGTTCTGACAACTGGAAAAACATAAAAAGGATCTATTCCCTTTCCCACTCCGTGTGTGTGTGTGTGTGTGTGTGTGTGTGTGTGTGTGTGTGGTGCAGGACTCGCGAGAGAGACAGGACAGCTGCAACAGACACTGTTGTGCTAATGATGAGTGCGAGCATTTACCCAGCCCAACTCAGGGACAGGCTCTGTGCTCTGCATTTTATGTGCCTTGAGACTCACGTCACCTCCACAATGCCCCACACAGGGGCTGCCGTCCCATTCTTGCAGCAGAACAAAGGGACTTCGAGAGGGAAAGCTGGGATTTGGCTCCTGGTTGATGTGTCTCAGCGCCACGTTCTCGCCCTGTTGCGAGGGGGGCTTCCTGCACAGCCACGGCCCTAAGGAACCTCAGAACCCCAGAGACTCTCTTCAAGGAACAGATGGTTTCTGATTTTTTGGCTTGTGGGGCTCTGGTACGGCCTGAGCCGTTGATCCTGCGCTGAGATGCTTCCAAGCATTGTTAGAAATGTGTGGATCCCCCTGAAGCCCCGCTGTACCCAGGGTTACTGAGAGCTTTGGATAGGAATGGGGTTGATGATCACAATCGTTTATAAAATCAGGAGTGCCGATAACAGAAGTAAAACTAAACCTACTGCGCCTGCTCACGCTCACCACTAAGTAGCCTTACTTGGATACGCAAGAGAGGAAACATCAGTCTGCCTGTAAATGTAAGCCAGCTCTGTTACATGGGAGCGTGGAAGGTCACTGTACGCTTGTATAAGTACGGTTTGCTTCATGGCATGAATAATGTATCTGTGACGTGCACCAAAAAAAAAAAAAAACAAATGGAACAAGCCATAGAATTTTAGTGTTAAGTTTATTTAATTATACTCTTTCTTTCAGAGGTGTGGAGCCTCATGTTTTTTAATATGGCGACTTAACCAGGATTTTCCATTTCTGCAACCATCCTCCATGAATAGATGATGCTAAACACTTGAAATATTAACCTTTCCTATATTTTAAGTATGTATAGTGTTATTTGTGTTGTTTTTTAATTAACCGCTTTGACAGAGAAACTCTAACTTCGTATGCTTGAAAAAGGAGGAAAGTGTTGAGTAGTGCAATTTGAGACTTGGTCTGTCATTTGAGCGTGTGTGTTCGTGTTCACGTGTGTATTTTACTTCCTGGTGATTTACGAGAACTCACTAATGAGAAACAGATGGCCTCAAAAGCCGAGAACTACAGTTTATAATACTCTGTTGTTTATGGAAAAAATATGAATAGTCTTCTCTTCCCTCCCTTTCTTTTTAGGGAGAAGAAATCTTTCTGGACATGTTTGAAGATGAGTACAGGAGCATGACAGTAAGTGAGGGTCAGGACACACTTGCGTTGGCACGCACCGATGTCCCTGACTTGGGGCTTTCTGACCAGATGGCAAAGATTGATGGGGAAGTAAATTTAAAATGTGCCTTTCGATTTTGAGGTTATCGTCACTCCCCCTAAACTGAGCCACATCAGTAACATGAGTCAGAGTCACTTTGACATGAATAGTACTGGGGGGGGGGTGTCTTTTTTATTAGGGACTTATTCCATGCCAGGTGGGAACAACACGTTGCATACATGAAATCTCTTCATCCTCACATCGGCCAATGGGAGCAGCTCCTGTCATTGTCCCCATTTTGCCAATGAGAGTCAGAGATGTTGTGCGATGTCCCCAAATCTGCCTGGCCAGCAAGTGGCAGAGCCAGGCTTCCAAAGCAGAGCAGTCCCCTGTGCTTCTCCAGATGGCATGCTGCCGCTGCCTCCTTTGCCGCTTCACCGGAATGTTCCAGCATGGAGCTCTTCCTCAAATCCGCAGCCCCAGCGCAGGGGCTCTGCCTTCCCTCCAGCAGGCAGAGGCGTGGGAAGTAACAGCTCTCTCTGCTTTGCTCATCTGTCTACATCCCCAGCGCCTGCCTGTGACTAGGTGTTCCATACGTAGGTGACAAATGACTCTTTTCATGGATATTACCCACCAAAGCGTGAAGTGATTCTGGGTGTTTACAGTACACCTAAGTGTTTAAAGTGCCAAAAAAAAAAAAAGGCAGGCAGTGTGCACTAAGTGGCCCTCCGGCTTCCTAACCTTTTCCCGGGGTATCTGGGCAGCTGGGCCCTCGCCACATCCTCGATCACTGCGTGCCTCAGGCCGCCGTGGAGGCTTTTCAAGGGAAAAGTGTAAATTGGCATAACTGCTCTCCAGAAATGCCCCAGCAGTGCCCCGTGCCCAGGCCTGTGTGCAATACGTGGGCTGCCCGCCCTGCCCCTCACTCCGACTGAGATCCATGCCCCCTGCCCCTTAGAAGGGCACAGTCTTCTACTCTTTGACCATTAATTAAAGTGGAGTGGATTCAGTGGTCATTTACCATCTTATCCCCGTGCTGTCCCCTTGTGCAATATAATTGTCCACAGTTTGGTTTCCTATTTGGAAACGTAAGGCTCCTGTGTCACTGGATGATGTGGCAAAACTTGGGCTCTTAAACCCCTGCACAGGGTGTGCTTCTGTGCCAACTATGCAGCCTTGGGAGGGCTGCTTAAGTTCTGGGCCTTGATTTTTTTTTCACCTATAAGATGGGGTGAGTACCACGGAGCTGCCCGAGCTGAATGTGAAATACCCAGCGAGATGCCTCGTAGAGAGTCCACGTGCCACAAACATGCACTTGCTCTGCCTCCCACCCCAGGGAGCTTCCTGGGTTTTGTTTCTGTTTTAATCAGATGATTATTGTGCATCCTGCACAATGCCAGGCATTCTAGAGAAATATAACTGTGACACACCCCTGGCCCTGTATCTGAATGTCAGTCCTCAGCTCAGCCTCTATTCAGGAAACCGGCCTGAGTGGAACGAGGTGGGGGCAGGCCCCCGTGTGCTACTGTGTGGAGGCCACTGCGCCAAAGGCAGGCCGTGACTTGCCATCCTTCCCCCATTTCCCTCACTGCCCCTGGTCTAACGAAAAAGGGGTAATAAGCTGGCTCTGCCCTCGGCAGGCTCAAGGGGGCTCCCGGGACAGTTAGCCGGTCAGCTGCGGAGAAAGTGAGAGGAGCCGGGAGTGGGCAGGAGGCAGGCTGGGGAGGTGCTGCTGGCACTGATGTCAGCAGAACGTGCTCTGCTACCCATCTGGGGTAAAGGGATTCGGGGTGGGGAACCTCAGGCTTCTGGAAGAAAGTGCTTCCTTCCCAGAGAAAAGGCAGGCAGCATGCACTGAGTGGCTCCTTGGCCCCCAGCCCGTTCACTGTGTGTCTTAGTGCATTTTTCACTGCTCTAACAGAATACCACAGACTGGGTAACCTTTAAAGAAAATAAAATTTTCTTACATTAATACTTCTGGAGACTGAGAAGTCTAATATGAAGGTACCAGCATCTGGTGAGGGCCCTCTTGCTACATCAGCCCGTGGCAGAAGGTGAAAGGGCAAGAGAGATCAGAGGGGCCAGACTCGCACAAACCCGCTCTTGAAATGACGAGCCGACTCCTGTTCTAGCGGCTTTCTCCCGTTCATGAAGGCAGAGCCCTCCGGACCTCATCTCTCTTGTTGGCCGTACCTCTTGACACTGTTGCACTGGGGATTAAGTTTCCAACACATGAACTTTGGGAGACACATTCAAACCGCAGCACTGAGTGGACAGCTGGCCTCACCTCATCCTTGCCCTGTTTAGTCAGCTGTGTGCAGCAGGAAGCGGGTGGGGAATGTCATGTTGGAAGCCTACCTTCTGAAGAGAGAAGACGAAAAGAAAGCTTGTGATGCTTGCAAGAGTAAAATTAATTCTGTAGAGAACTTAACTTTGTGGCATGGCATTCCTTTATGATGCCAGGTAAATGAAGTGTTAGTGTTCAATAGCACGCGGGCATTAAGTGGTCAGTACTGATGCAGTAGAATTCCAGGAGGGGAAGCGGGGTGCTGCTATTACCCTGTGTCTGAGTAACCCAAGAAGGCTTCATGGAGGTGGTGTGGAAGGAGGCCAACAGCTCTGCCCCTGTTCCTCCTCTGAGCTCAGTGTGCCCCACTGTGATACGGGCACCAGCACCTGCCACCCAGCAGGAGGTGAGCCCAGCAGGGGCCTGGCACTTAGTAGATGCTCCGTAAATGAAAATGTTCTGTTGTCCCAGGTGAGGTGTGAAGTGGACGGGGGAAGGAGGGAGGGGCATTGGTCCTGGGGTGGGGATCCCAGGGCCCTGGAGCAAGGCAGGCGTGGGCTCCAGTCAGCGGAGTGGCCCCAGATCCGTACTTCCGCTTCTCTGGGCCTGTTCTCTTGTCAGCACAGTGGGGAAACATCCCCTCTGAAGCCTTCAGGTCACAGCCTGCCCCATGGTCGGCTCTCGCTGGACCGAAGCTGCCATCACCGCAGCTGTTGTCATCATCCTGGAAGGACCAGGGGAAGGAGGCTCACGCCCGTGGGAATAAGCCACCCTCAAGGGCCCTGTCTCCTTCGTGGGAACCCCTGTCCTGCTGGGCTGGAGGGGAGGGCCAGGGCACGAGAGCAAAGGTTTCCATAGTAAGGAAGCGGCTGCTCAAGAGCATCCGGGCTGTTGCTTCAGTTAGAGGAAAAATGTGTAGCTTAGAAAACATGGCGTGTCCCTCACCTCCCTGGCTGCCTTCGGGCTCTACCTCAGTCTACATCCAGGGTTGGCATCGCTCACTCACTATGCGCAAGTGAAGGCCAGAGGCCTGTGTAACCTGCCCCAGCCCCTTCCTCCCCCCAGCTGAGGGACCTGCTTTGAGGTTTCCTGTGATGTCTCTTGTAGATGAAGCCCATGAATGTGGAATATCTCATGATGGACGCCTCCATCCTGCTTCCTCCAACAGGCACGCCGCTAACGGGCATTGACTTCGTGAAGCGGCTGCCGTGTGGTGACGTGGAGAAGACCCGGCGGGTGAGTGAGCGCTGGACCTGTCCCCTCCTGAGCAGCCCTTCACCAGAACTACTCCCAGGCCAGGGAGCACAGGGTCTCTGGGTCAAAGTCAAGAGCCCACCTCGATCACAGCTTAGTTAGCAGGTGGAGAGCCCCTCTCCGCACACCTGCTTCCACGTGTGACTTTCCAAGGCATGTTGCCCTTTGAACAGTGAGGATTGGAATTCCATTACATGTGGCACCGGGTGTCGGCTGCAGGCAGGTCGTCTAACCCGGTGCAGAGAACAGCCCGGAGCCCTGGGCTCAGGGAGTGGAAGCAGGAGGGTGGGCTTCTATGAACCGTGGTCAGGGGGAGCGTGCTACATCCAGTGCAGATGAGGCTGGGGCAAAATCTGAGCCCAGAGATCTCAGGACCCCCAGAGATGGTGTGGTGTTAAGGTATCTGGCTGATCTTGGGGCCAGGCACATGCGAATGAAAGGTGATTCTCGCTGGGCTACGGGAGAGACGTGTGTGGGGAGCAGATTAGTTCTCAGAAGCAGCTGGAGCGTGTGCTTCCGTTATCAGCACTTTTTTTCTGAAGCAGGCGCTCTAGGAAGCAGTCTCGGCAGGGCTGTTCATAGTATTTTATCTCCCACGTAAGATCACAGTTTCTTTCTTAGAATGCATCATAACCTTTTCCTAGAAAATCATTCCCTGGAGACAAGAACATTAGTGGATAGTTAGAGGAATTCATCGCACGCTCGCGTTATCGGCCTTCCGAGTCTTCTGAGTTAATCCGTGTGTAACCAGAGTGGCAGAGGTGTTTCACTTTTGGATTTTGCAAAGCAGGAGTGACCTGCTGCCTGCACCTCAGACAAGAGAAGTCTGCGACCTTCCTCCAGCAGCCCTCGAGTTTGCCTCAGAGGCCTGGGGGTGCAGAGGAAGTGGGAGCCATGTGTCTCGAGTCAATCACATTCCCAGCTGTCTGACCAAACCCACAGACCTCACCACAGGACCCACCCTGTCCGAGCCACTGACGCCTTCCTTCCATTGTTCCTGGCCAGCGCTGCAGCCCTGCTGGCCGGGCGCACCATTTTGTTTGTGGGTGGCAGTGTTTGCTCTGGGTGTCCTTGGCATCAGCTTCCACTGGAGGAATGGTTCTGACAAAGACATATCGTGCCGGCAACTCTTCGACACGTGTTCACCCTTAGCCTTTGGTTGGCCTAAGAAATGTCCCCCAGGCAGAAGACGTGGCATCTCCATGCCAAGAGCGCCCTGCCTCAGAGGTTCCCCTGGCCCCTGAGCCACAAGGGCCGGAGGCCTGAACACTGACGCTGTTGCTCTGGGCTGCACTCTGCCTTCTTTGGGTCCACAGGTCATCAGGGTTTTTCTTACTACTTCTGTGAACACGGAGCCTTTGTTATGAAGTGAATCATTCATATCAGTTCTTTGAGAGGATTTCCTCATTTAATTCTATAACCACCCTAGGAGGTTGGCACTACCATTGTCCCCATTTTACAGAGGAAGAAATTGAGGCACAAAGAGGTCAAGCATACAGGGGCGGGGAACCTGTGGTTTTGGGGTCACATGTGGCCTTCTGGATCCTTGACTGCGGCCTTTTGACTGAATCCAAATTTTACAGAACAAATTCTTTTATTAAAAGGGGTGCGGCAGAGAAAGATGAAGCTTTTCTTGCCTCCTTTGGTGCTTAAAAAAGAACAATCTTGGAATCAGAAGGCACCTTCCCTGCCCTGACACCACTGCTTCCCGCTGCTGCCTTCATCGTATCTATCAGCCCTACTCAGGCTGGACACGGGGACATCAAAAACACAGCCCCAATCCTCAAGGAATCGGGGTCTAGAGGGCGAGGTGGGAAAAGGCAGTGGCAGGCCATGCGGCCAGGGCCATCACTCAAGCAGCATTAGGTTAGGTTTCCTAATCCCACCTGGGAAGGGAGGTAGGATAAGCAGCAGAGGGGATGGTCCTTAAGCCAAGACTGCGGGAGTGGGCTGGGCAGCTGGGGGCGGGGGGCGGGGGGAACAGGCCCAGAGAGATGTGGCACATTCTGGCACCTCCAAGGAGGTAATCACAGCTAGGACCCAGAGTGGGCTGTGATGAGGCTGGAGGGGCTGGCAGGAGCCAGATCACTGGGGCCTTGGAGCCCCGTGAGGATCTTGGCCATCAACTCTTAACACTGTTTCATGACATGGTGCCTGTTGGGTTAGGGCAGATGGTCCTGATCCACAGGTGAGAAATGAGAGAGGTGCAGCAGTGAGGCTATCAGGCATGTGGCACTTGTCACTCTGAGCCACCATCTCTTCATCTGTCAAGTGGAATACTCTTTTCCAGAGTTATCTAAGGACTCAGCGGAAGGCCTGACCAGAAAAGGCTGATAGTAGGTCCTTGATGACAGTGGTCTCTTCCTCCGTTTGCCCCTCACAGCTCACTCAAGTGGGTTCCCAGGGCTGTGCTGCCCGCCTCCCCTGCCAGGCTGCATGCGCAGCCCAATGGCTACTGCGGCACAAACAGCCCCTGGAATGTCTGGACTTCCCTGGGGTTTCTTCCTAGGCCTTTGGCTGTCTGATCCATTTATAAAAGTAACTCTCAAATTCCAGGGTCCCTGCGCAGAATGGTAGAAAATAAGGCAGGCCACCTCAAAACAAAGTCATCTACTTTACAAAAGCTTCCTTTTGTGACTTCAAGAATTGATTTCTGAAGGGGAGTTTTGGCCATTCACCGCAGGCCGGTTCCTGTTGCAAGGCAACTGTCTAGAATCATTCGGAAGTTTCACTCCTTAAGCCCAGTTCAGAAATCAGAGCACAGCAGTGTGCTTTGAATTTGAGCTAAAGGAAGTTATATGGTTTAGCAAGCAATTGAAGGCTTATGTGGTTTGTTTCAAGTTTTTTGCTTGTATCCAAAGAACATTCCATTTTATCCCTTTGGATTCAAAGGTTTTCTTTCTTTCCTTCCCTCCCCCCCCCCCCCAAATAGACTTTTTAATTTAACTTTTAGGAGGCCGGTACTTTTGAGAAATCCCACCCTTTATTTTCCTTAAGGACTTATCAAAGAAGTTCAGACAGTCCTTACTGGTAAATCATTCCTAACTTAGAACACACTCGTTCACACGTTCATCAAGGAGCTGCCGGATCCCTGCTCTGTGCCCAATGCTGTGCTGAGCCTGGGGTGCAGAAGTGACCAGGGTACATGTCTCTGCTTCCTGGACCTCCGTCTCTCTCTCCACCCCTACCCCGTCCCCCTGTTGAGAGGTAAAGTTTACTAACAAGTCAGCGAGTAGCAGGTTTGAAATCAGGCTGCAGTCAAGACTCTAGAGGAAAGAAATGACATGCTGTGGCCACGGCTTGGTGGCAGGGTCGGGGAGAGAGGGTCCTTCTATAGACGAGTGATCAGTAAGAGCTACTCCGCAGAGGACATCTGAGCTGAAACCTGGAGGATGAGAAGGAGCCAGAAAAGTTAAAGAGTTAAAGGAGGCACTTTCCAGATAGGGAGCAGCATGTGCCAAGTCCCCGAGGTGCCACAGAGTGTGGTGTGTTCATGGAGCAGAGCGGGTGAGGGAGAGAAGGGGGGCAGCCCTTTGCAGGCTGTGGGGAGGCATCTCTACATAAAGTCGCTTCCCCTCTTGCATCGTGTAAAGTACACCATTTATTCTTCCATTTGACGTATTTGTTGAGCGTTTTCTGGGTGCCAGGCACTGTGCAAAATGACAGACAGAATAATGAACAAATAATATAAAGTGAGACCAAAATATCGAGGGTGCCGCTGAGCCGTACCAGCTGAGAAGGGAGGTTCATGTTGAAATGAAGGTCACTGGAGCTGTGGGGTCCAATGAGAATCTTTAAACAAAACTTTGGACTTGGGCTGGACCCACCCCACGTTCAGGTACAATTGGGAGAAGTGGTAAAGGAAGAACACAGGTTCATGAGTCAGACCAGCCGCAGGCCAAATCCCAACCTAGTTGTGTGACCTTGATCAAGTTACTTAACCTCCTTGAGCCTCAGGTTGCTTGCCCTCCCTCTCAGCTGCTGCCCAAAGTAGATGGGAGAGCAGTAGTGACGAGCCCAGTGATGATAGTAAACGCTCGGGAAGTGTTAGCTGAATAGTGAGGGAGCATTCTAGCATCTTAAGTGGGAAAGAAATAGGGTCTTTTTTTTTTTTTTTTTTTTTGGAGACATGGTCTCTGTTGCCCGGGCTGTCATGCAATGGCATCATCATAGCTCACTGCCACCTCAAACTCCTGGGCTCAAGCCATCCTCCTGCCTCAGCCTCCCACATAGCTGGG
>CM052448.1:8070255-8142637 GCA_028533085.1 Varecia variegata | reverse complement strand
GGGAAGTGTTAGCTGAATAGTGAGGGAGCATTCTAGCATCTTAAGTGGGAAAGAAATAGGGTCTTTTTTTTTTTTTTTTTTTTTGGAGACATGGTCTCTGTTGCCCGGGCTGTCATGCAATGGCATCATCATAGCTCACTGCCACCTCAAACTCCTGGGCTCAAGCCATCCTCCTGCCTCAGCCTCCCACATAGCTGGGACTACAGGCGCACACCACCATGCCCGGCTCATTTTTCTATTTTTAGTAGAGATGGGGTCTCGCTCTTGCTCAAGCTGGTCTCAAACTCCTGGCCTCAAGCAATCCACCCACCTCCGCCTCCCAGAGTGCTAGGATTACAGGCATGAGCCACCTCACCTGGCCAGAAATAGGATCTTTAATGATCTAAATCAACTGAAGCTTAATGCTAGAGAAAAGAGAGTTAGGGATAGGATTTTTGGTAAATATCAAAATCCAAATTTAAGCCACTAGCCATCTTTATATAGTAATCTCGGAAGACATTATGAAATAAGTGTATTTGTACGAGGTTTTATTTGTCCCTGCACTCTGTTTCCCTGTTCCCTTGTAAAACCACAAGCAGTTTTTGTGTTTATTGCAGTTGACCTTGAGGAAATAGGATATTTTGCTTTACTTTTTGAATGTGTATTACACATTACAGAAAATACAATAACATCTCATAAAATTTCAGAAGTAAAGGGAAAAGAATTTCCCATGATTTCATCACTCTAAACAAACAACACTGAAACATCTTTTGTGTCTGCTCCCTATCTGGTTTGCAAAGACATCTTTTAATTGTTTTTTTTTTTTTTTTGAGACAGAGTCTCGCTTTGTTGCCCGGGCTAGAGTGAGTGCCGTGGCGTCAGCCTAGCTCACAGCAACCTCAAACTCCTGGGCTTAAGCGATCCTACTGCCTCAGCCTCCCGAGTACCTGGGACTACAGGCATGCACCACCATGCCCGGCTAATTTTTTCTATATATATTTTTTAGTTGGCCAGATAATTTCTTTCTATTTTTTAGTAGAGACGGGGTCTCGCTCTTGCTCAGGCTGGTCTCGAACTCCTGAGCTCAAACAATCCGCCCGCCTCGGCCTCCCAAGTGCTAGGATTACAGGCGTGAGCCACCACGCCCGGCCGAGACATCTTTTCATGGTTGCAAAGAGTGTACTATGGTCTCGCTTTCATCCCTCCTCCTTTTTTTCTCTTTTCATTGTAGGACAAGAAGTTTTTCGTGTTGTGATGTACTTTTAATAAGTCTGATTTCTTATGGCTGCAAAAAGGTTTATCTGGCATTTTCATGCTAGTAGACATTTTGGTTGCTTGCAGTGTTACATTATTTTCAACTAAACTATAATGAACAGCTTCATGAATACAGTGTTTTCTTTCTTTTGAATTATTTCTTTAGGATAAGTTCCCAGAAGCGGAATTTCTGGTTCAAAGGGTATGAACGTTTTTTTGTGTGTGCAACTCTCTGCTCATTGCCAAATCGCTTTCCCGGTGGGTTGTGCCCGTGATAATCTGCTTCAGCACTCTTTTAAGAATGACTGACTTTCACAGCCATTTCCATGGTCTTGGTGGACTTCTAACCTGAGTGACCATCGCCTAAACCGAGCTTGCAAACGCGGCAAGGAAGCAGGAGGTGGTCCCAGGGCCAGCCCAAGGCTCAGGGCGTCACCTGTGCCATCTCATTGCACCTGCATGGTGTGTACCCTGTGGACACCCCATTTCCGGAGCACAAGCCTGGGCTCAAGGAATTCAGGTACTCTCCTGCGCCCCAGCTGAGCTCCAGACTGTCTGACTGCAGAGCCCTCCTCCTGCCCTATTCATTGGATTGACTCTCGGGGGACATTAGAGTTTGCCAGAGTTGCTCCCAGATCCACTGAAGCAAAGAGACTGGAGAAGTCTCTTTATATTTGAGCTTGGTCAGCTGTCACACAGTTCAAAATCTAATCTGTTCTTCCAGGGTCAGTCCTGCTGTTCTATGGACGAATATGAAAGAATAATAATTTCTTTTTCCTTTTTAGTAATACTTTTACATTTGCATCTTTATTTAGCAAAGAAAAGAAAAGCCCTTTATAAAACCCTGGGTCCCAAGCCTTAAATCTTTTAAAGGCCAAGGCATGTGATTAGAAGAGCAGTTTGGAATCCAGTTACTCATTGAATGACCTTGAGCTTGGGCAGGCTGCCTGTCTCCCAGGGCTTTGGGTTCCCCACATGTAAAGTGGGAACCTGGCAGGGTCATTAAGAGGCCTGAATGAGATGACACCATACCCTGCAGGCCATGGGTGATCAGAGGGAGTGGTCGATGTTTTGGCAGGTGGTGGGATGAATTTTATGACTCTTATCCTTGTATTTTAGCTTTCTTTTGTGGACTCATGGAGTTGTGGGGCTGGTCAACATGCCTGCCAGACCATCACAGCCCCCTGTGGGAGCCCAGCTTTCGCCCAAGTGGAGCGCCTTGCTCCATGGGGAATCGGCTCTCCCCACGCTCACGGGCATGCGCCTCTCATGTGCTCTTCCTTCTCCTGGGAGTTGGAGCAGGAGCCAGGAGAAGTCTTGCAGGATTTTATTATACAGTCGTCCCCCCACATCTGTGCGGGATTGGTTCTAGAACCCCCCAAGGATACCAAAATCCACAGATATTTGAGTCCCTTATGTAACGTGACGTATTTACATACAACCTACACACATCCTCCCTTATACCTTAAGTCCTCCCTAGGTTACTTTTAATACCTACTACACTGCAAGTGCTATGTGAGTAGTTGTTACACTGTTTTGTTTAGGGAAAAACAAAAAAGTCCAGAAAAAAAGTCCATACATGTTTAGTACAGACATAGCCACAGCCTTTTTTTTTTTTTTTTTAAGTATTTTCAATCTGCAGTTGGGTGAATCCACGGATGTGGAACACGTGGATGCAGAGTGCTGGCTGTATATGTTTTATATTTATACTTTGTATTTTTTTGTATCCATTTATTGTTTGCAGAGCAAAAGCAGATGTTTTACCAAAAAGGCCTATATTAGGAGCCCAGTTCTGAACTCCTTTTTCCATTTATTGGAAGGTTTCAGGTTTTCAGAGTGATGGGCCGAAGAAAGCCACACACGTTTCTATTTTCTCACCCACCGACTGTGGTCCTGCTTGAGTTCTTTGCCTTCAGAGCCCCGAGAGGAATGGGGGTTTTGACACAGAAATGAAGCATCCCTTCGACTTGGACCTGCCGGGATGGGCCTTTTTCTTTTCTTTCCGTCATCCCTGAGGTCATGACTCCTTATTTGAGAGCTCAAACTGCCAAATAGTTCAAGTGCCCACCCACATTTTGGGCTTCTTGCACTTGGGCTGGCACAGGTGTTTAAATTTCCTGGTGCACTCGGTTAAGTGACACAAGTATCAGACAAGTATCAGTTCAAACGCCAGCTCAGCCACTTACCAGCTGTGTGGACTGAGATTGTTCTGACTCTCTCAGCTCCGTTTCTTCCCCCATAAAAGCTTAAAGTCTCGATGAGGTGCCCACAGTTCCTGGCACACAATAAGTGCTTAATAAATAGAAGCTCTTTTGGCTTTTTTAAATGGAACTACACCTCTTTTTCTTGTTGTTACAGATGTCTTTATGAAGACTGTACTTTTAAAAACTGTTAAGAACAATCAGAGCCAGGTGTGGGTGGCTCACACCTGTAATTCCAGCACTTTGAGAGGATCACTTGAGGCCAGGAGTTCAGGACCAGCCTGGGCAACATATCGAGACCCCCATCTCTACAAAAAATTAAAAAATTAGCCAGGTGTGGTGGTGCACATCTGTAGGCCCAGCTACTCAGAGGCTGAGGTGGGAGGATCAGTTGAGCCTAGGAATTGGAGGCTGCAGTGAGCTTTTATGATACCATTGCACTGCAGCCTGGGTGACAGAGTATCTTTAAAAAAAAAAATCAGATCAGATACTAATGCTGCTACCACCACCATCATCATCCTGTCATCACCATCATGATAGCATAAAAAGCTTGTCTTTCTCTAGTGTTTTATAGTTTACAAAGAGGACTCCATTACCCCAGAATAGGCCCAGGAGGTAGGATTGTTCCTCCAGTTCCACAGTAGGAGATGGGACCAAGGCAGGGTCAGGGCTCAGGCATGCTTGTTAGCATCTTATTCCCTGGATGGAGGGAGGAATAGTTCTTTACAGGCAGTAATTTGTCCCCTTTCCTGTTTGGGGGGGGGGGGGCACCTGCTATATAAAGGGCCCCTCCCCTCATGTAGGCCTGGTCTGGGGCCCTCAGAGCTGTACACAAGAAGCGCCAAAAGTGCAGGAATTCACCCGTGCTTGGCTCACCAGTGGTGACAGTGGTTTGTGCTCAGAGTGGTGCTTGTCAAGTGACTGGATGACCGTCCCTCCGTGGAGCACAATGCCGGCAGCTGCTTCCCTCCAGCATTATCGCAGAACCTCCTAGCCGTCCTGAGACTTAGGCATCATCGTGCCCACTTCACAGATGAGGAAAATGAAGCTCATGGGAGTTAGGGGCTCGCCCAGCCCAGCAGAGCTGCGACTCCAGTGCAGACCGTGTCCAGCTGACCCGGTTCCCCCGGGCACTGCCCCTCAGTCAGGCTGTCAGCTGGCAGCAGGGAGGGAGGCCTGGAGGTGCCCTCTCATGGAACTGCCCCTCTGCTTCCGCTCTGGGTGGTCGGCAAGCCTGTCCCGGGGCTGAAGGCTGCTTTCTGCACACACTTCTCTGGCTTCTGGGGAGTCTGCTTGTTTTCTGTTCTCTGGAAATGCCTCATGGTCACATGCTTCTGACCAGACACCTGTTCCATGGGCCGGGAACCCCTGTGCTGACAGAGCCACCTCTGTCCCCGGTCTGCTGGCTGGGAAAGCCTGAGGGGTGAAGAAATTCACCTAGAGGTAGGATTTTTATCGGGTCTCTCTGGCTCTGAAGCCCACGGGCTTCGCACCCTCTTCTGTCCATCCTCCCCCACATTCAAGGGCCTGGAAACACTTTGGTGATTTGGGTTTCCAAGGTCCACGCTGGTTTGGTTGAGACAGACCTGGGTTCTTGCCCTCCCTGGAAACGTGACCTTAGGCAGGTCACTTCACCTGTTTAGGTCTCTGCTGCCTGGTCTGTGAAATGGGGCTGATTGCTGGGCAGGGGTGTTATGAAGGTCCCCTGACATTTTGGGGACAAGATCCTGGCAGGTGACAGGTGCTCAGATCAGATAAAGTGACCCAAACTTGAACCTGTGGATAACTGAAAATAGGCTGTTCCTCTTTGGTTTTTGTTGTCTCACTATAAAAGCACCAGAACCACAGCACTATTGTAGAAGCGGTGGCTTCATCGTGTGTGTGTGTGTGTGTGTGTGTCTTTATTTGAAATCGAGACTCATTGTGTAATTTCTTGATACGGAGCATCTCACTGAAACAACTCTGCAATTTCACTCTTCTCTGCTCTCCGACTGTTGGTCTAGGCCATCCGGGTGTTCTTCATGTTGCGCTCCCTGTCGCTGCAGCTGCGAGGGGAGCCCGAGACCCAGTTGCCGCTCACTCGGGAGGAGGACCTGATCAAAACCGACGACGTCTTGGACCTGAGTGAGTTGGCCGCCCTGAGTCACGGCAGGGGGCCGGGGACACGGGACAGTGCTCTCCTGACTCACACACCACTGGGAGGGTGGGTGCTCGATGTGCGTTTTGTGTCACCATTGATCTGTGACTATGAGCTAACAATGTGCATGTCCCATGAAAAGCGCCCCAGATTCTAGACACCTGCAAGTCAGTCTGAGGGTTCTGCTTTCTGGAGACCAGGTGGTTTGCTGAAAGGTCTGCATAGGGTGACTGGGGGCTCAGCAAGGGTGGGCACAGCACTAGGGTTCCTGCCCTCCACATGATCACAGCAGCACTCGCTTGATTGGGTTTTGTATATTCAGGGTTTTCTGTGTGATTCCAATGAGAGGATTCTGCTGCTAAAGAAAGAAACTTGCAAAAAACAAATCACCAGTGTTTAGGTAAGGATGAGGGCTTTGGAGGCCAGAGACCTGCGTGCTCAGAGTATATCCTTGGGTTAGCTGTTTAACCACAACCACGCGATGCCTCAGTGTTCTCATCTGCAGCACGAGACTGAGATTTAAAGGAGACAGTGGGTATAAAGCCTGATCATGTTCCCAGAACCCTTCTTGTATTTGTGTAGCTTCCTCTTTCCTCCCTTTACTGTGGGGCATGTGCCTTTCTTAAAGATATTGTGGTATATTAGGAGTCTTTTGTTATAAGAGACAGAAAACCCAACTTAAGCATTTAAGGAAAAGAAAAGGGAATTGGCTGATGTCACTGGAAAGTCTGGGAGTAGTTCTGCCTTCAGGCATGGCTGGATCTGGGTACTCAGTGCCATCAAGAAGCTGCCCTCTCCATCTCTCAGCTCTGCTTTCCTCTGTGTCAGCTTCATCCCAGGGAAGGCCCTCACCAGGGACTCTGGTGAGGCAAGATGGCCATCAGGAGCCCCAGGGTTTACTGACCCAGCTAAGCATCCCTGACAGAAAGAGAGCTGCTCCTTCCTTCAACTAATATAAAAATCTGGGGTAGAGCTCTCATTGGCCTAGCTGGGCCATGTGACCATCCCTGAACCAGCCAGGGGTCAGAGGAAAGTGGTTCACTGATTGGCTAAGCCAAGGTCTCGTGGCCAGCCCTGAAGCTAGGAAGTAGGACCAGCGCCTTTTGAACCCCAGTGACCTGAGAGAAAGGAAGGAGACGGCCCTCAAAGCAAAACCACAAAGAAGAGGTGGAGACTGGGCAGGCAGAAACAACACGAGGTCACTCTCTGCAGTGTTGTTGTTCTAAATCTGCTCTATTGAGGTATAATTTACATGTAATAAAGTCCACCAAGCTTTAGGGCATAATTCAGTGAGTTTTGACAAACTATTCACTCGTGATCTAGACCACTGAGTGTTGGTCTTGGGCCAGACATCCCTGCCCTGCTTGGTCTCCCCTTGAGCAGCAACTGAAATCTGCATAGCCTCCATTTCCTTGCCGTAAAATGGGATGGTCTTTCTTATGTTACAGGGTTGTTTTGAGGATTGAATGAAATATGATGTGAGATACCATGTGACCAAGCACAATGCCTAGCATATAACTGTACTCAGCAAGCTGGAGGCAGTATCATCTGCTAATTGAAAGGTGACATGTAAAAAGCGCACAGCACACTGCCCGATGCGTAGATGGTTCTCAGTTCATGAGTATTGTGGGTGTTACCTGGTTGTCTACTTTCTTTCTGTGGCCGCCTTCATGTTTATGCTATTTCATCTTTCCCTTTCTTGGAAGAACAAAGAGTTATGTCCCCTCTCTGCTCCATGCCTATCTCTTTTAGCCCTTTCACCCTTGAGAAATGGCTGCAGGGATTTCTATAAGGGTTTAAATTGATCGAGCTGGCTGAAGAGACTCATAAACCAGTCTTTCTGCGATTCGATTCAAGGAGAGCAAGGGGAACAGCTGGCTTTAAAGGGGCCACTCCATCAGGACAGCAAGAATGTTTGCATCCGTGAAATGGAATTAAATTTGATGCTGGGAATTCACATTCCCCGCCCCCCTAGGAATGGCCCACTGAAATAAAGGTTAAAAGTATTTCACTTATCAATTTTAATTGATTAGATTGCTAGTTGAGATCACTTAACTGAGCCCTTTCGGGTAGTTGGCCATTAAGAAAGTAATGGCTGTCTGTCTTTACCCAGTCTGATTGCAAATGATGTCTTTTGCTAAAGAGGGTGACATTCAGAAAATATTAGGAATTAGGGATTTTAAAAGCATATGCTACTAGAATAAGATATGCGTGTGTTGTTGGTTGGCTTTTTTTTTTTTTAATTGTAAATGCTGGACCCTCTCACCTGTCATTGAGGGGGAAAAAAATTACCATACCCTGCATTGGACAAAATGCCTTCTGTGTATCCAAAATATATACCTGCTGAATGATTGAAGCTGGGCGTGCTTTTGTCTCCCTGCTGAGCTTGAGGAAGCTGACTCAGGGAGAAGTGGTTAGGATTGGTTCCCGTTATCTAACCTGATATGTCTGATAGGCTTAAAGGAATGCCGTGAGCAAGAGATGACATAAAATGTTTTCACTGACCTCATCACACTCTGGTAAGAAACCACAGCCGTAAAGAGTGTTCTCCAGAAGACATCTCAAGTGTTTGCTACCTGATAGTAGATCTCTGCGCAGGGCAGGGTGTGACAGGCAAGCTCTGGCACAAAAGGGACTTCTGACAAGGAGCAGCAAAATGTGGTTGCCACTTGGGAAAGAGGCGAAATGACCAAGCTTAAAGCAAAGCGTGTTTTATTTTGTGCTGGAGAGGAGAGTGGCAGGGGTAGAAGGCACGAACTGGCAGCCATGTGGGCTGTGTCTGCTGGGAGGGGGCAGCGGGGAGGAGGGCAGGGAGGGGGAGGACTAGATAAAACAGATTAGATTTTTAGAGAGACTAATCATGAATCTCCATACACCCAGCCCTCAGCTTCAACAGTTATTATAATACCACTTTGCTAAGTTTTGTTTCATCTGTCCCACCATCTCACTTTTAAAAATACTCCACTCACCCACACAGTGTATTAAAGCAAAAGGAAGACATCATATTATTGCATCTATAAATACTTATCTTTGACAGATAAGGATTTTGCATTACTCTTCTTAATTGAATTGGTTGCCACTGTTTGCAAACTGAGTGCCTCCCCAGCTCTGGCTGCTGCTTTGGGCTGGAGTTGAGGGGCTGAGGCAGCCCCTGTAGATGGGGCCTGTGTGCCCCCATGTGCTGCCAGCCTGGCCTCGTTGACTGACATTGATTTTGCAGCTCCTGGTGAAGTTGGAAGTAATCAGCTGTGTGACCTCCCCGAGAGTTGTAATGCCTGTGAGGCTCAGTGGCTTTACCTTTAAAATGGGCCTAAAAGACTTTCCAAAGAGGACTGTTGAGGTCGAATGAGATCACGTATGCACAGCACACAGCGCATGCTTGGTGTGTAGCAGGTGCTCAGTGAATGAGACCGGCCTGTCGGCCCTGCTAGTAGCTGTTGAATACGTGAGCTCTAACTCATGCTGCCGGGCTCCATGGGGTTGCTTGAACAACCTTCTGAGGAGTATATCCTGAAATATTCAAAGCAGTTTGTCACTTCTATGATGGCACTGTTTTTTAAAGTAAGAAAGCCAGCTCTGGCTGCTTTGGCCAGAGGAAGGGGGCTGTACCCCATCTCGGCTGTGGGACTCATTCACGCCAGTGTGTCTGCTGAGCGAGGAGAAACCACAGGTTCCTGCCTGGGATTAGCCTCAGAGCATTGGGAAAGGATTCTTGACTGTTTCCAAATACCATGGGCAATCACAGTAGGGAAGAAATTTATCTGTTATCTCCATACACCTTAAAAAGAGAGACCAGACAGCCAGGTGTGTTCAGTTTCCACTTTCCTTCCAGCCTTCTGTACGTGGGCACTCGGCGTTCACAGATTGTAGCCATAGCATGTGCTGTGGGCATCTAATCTTACCTTCTTTTTTAAACCCATTCGTGAAACCCATTCAACAAAAATCTGTTCATTCATGTAACTCTTTGTTGAGCACCTGCTGTATGCCAGGCACAGTGCTAGGAGCTGGGATGTGATAGTGAGCACAAGCCAGACTTGGTCTCTGTTTTGGGGTGCTTCCAGTTTAGGGGGAGGGAGAGGATAGAGCAGTGGGCCACTAACAGCTAAGTTACATAAATGCATGATCACAGATTGATTGAGATGGCTCCGTGGAGGTGACGAACAATGTCCCGTTTCAGAAAGAAAATGCAGAAATGAGGCTGCCCTTTGAGGATGGCAGAGTGAGGCTGAGGTGGGAGAGAGCTTGCCATGTCCCAGGACCCCGATGCAGGCTAGTGTGGCCGGCACCTAAGGAGCAAGAGGATCAGTGTCTCGGAAGAGCCAGGTCTCAGTTCCGGGGTTTCCCGTGGGGACATCTGTCCTAAGCGTACACTTCTAGAGTGGACACTGCCAGGTCAGACAGTCCCAGCAGCAGCTTTCGAGCTGCACTGAGAGGCTAGAAAGGCCATGTAGCACCGTGGGTTTGAGTGTGGGCTCGGGAGCCAGACTGTGCCTGGATTGAAATCCCAGCTCTACCCGTTGCCACTTGCCAGCTGTATCACCTTAGACAGGTAACTTAGCCTCCTGGTGCTTCAGTTCCCAGATCTGTAAAATGGGAGTTGTTGGGAGGAGTAGATGAGCTAATATATGTGAGGTACCTAGAACAGTGCCTGGCACAATTGCAGAGAGGTCATTTAGGAGGTCGTGGCAAGGTCCAAGGGTCAGTGCCAGTGGGCAAAGGGGGATGGGACAGTCTTGGGACAGCATTTTGTGACTGACTTGCCATGGTGATGCTGGAGACCCAGGTTGACTCTGGGGTTTGGAACTTGGGGACAGTCTGGGTGGCAGGGGCTAGGAGGATGGTGATTCCGTAATCAGAAGGGCCAGTCCTGGAGGAGGAGCTGGCTCCAAGCAGAAGATGCTGAGGATAGGTGGGTGGCCAGGTGACAGGTGCTGTAAGGGAGCTGGGCAGGTCGAGGGGGCCAGTTGGAACCGTCTTCACATTTGTCCACAGATTTCAGAACTGCTGTGTTTAGTGGCCTGCATGATATTCCATCGACTGAGACTTCTAACATCACCATTCCACAATTATTGGACATTTCCATTTTTGCCTGGGTTAACCTAGATGGCTGTTCCTCAAAAGATCCTTGCAGCAGTTAGTTGGAATCCTGCATCATGAGGTGTGTGAGAGAGGGCCCAAAACCTCCAGAGAAATGTCTGCAAATAAGCAGCCCTCTTTACTCTGGTCTGATCGCTCAGCCAGGTTTGGATACACTTCCCAGAGTCTGGGGCGCCGGGAAAGCATCCATCAGAACATAGAGTGGTAGGTCCGAGACTTTAGGGTTTCACAGCCCAGTAAAATATCACAATAAAAATAAAACAAAGCTTCTGGGGACAGATTTCCACCTTTCTTTTTTTTTTTTTTACCGAGTAGTCCTATCTTTTTTATGAAGCATTTATGAATTATCATTTCCTAAAAGAAAAAGGCATTGTTAATACCAGGTAAGTAGGGAAGGCATCATTTCGGAACAAGGGCCAGTTTTTCCAAGGAACAGCAGTGGCGACTATATACCCACATACTGTGTTTTAATGGGGAGTGTTTATTTTTAAAATGCAAGTGCAGACCAGTGACCAAGCAAAGCCCTCGGTCTTTCCAAGCTCACAGTCTTATGGGGGAGGCAGACACCGATCAACAGCAACCCTCAGGTCACAGTCAGGTGGCCGCTGTGCTACTGCTCTGAGAGCAGGGAAGGGGGTTGACCTGGCCAGAGGTCAGGGAGGCCACTGAGGGAGCAGCGACCCATCTGAGGGCTGGGTGTGGATGTGGAGCGGTGGCAGTGTGGCCAGAGGGCCTGGCGGGCGGTGGGTGAAGGCACTGGAGAGATGAGGCTGGGAGGAGGCCTTGCAGGCCCTGTGGGCGCATCCAGGATTCAGGGTTGTGTCCTAAGAACAGTGAGAAGAGTTTTTAACTGGCTGATGTGATCATACTTGGATCTCAAGAGGCCCTCTCTGGCCTCAGTGTGAAGAGTAGATTTCTGGGCTGGGGCAGCATTACCTGACTCAGGGAGCCTTCTTCGGAAGCCAACCCGAGAGGCCTGTCCTGCAGAGGTGTTCCCGCAGGGGGAGTCCACACGTGGCTCGCACACTCTGGCTTGTCCAGGGAATCGTTCTTGAGTGCTGCTCCACTCTGCAGCGTGGCTTGGACGCAGGGGCTTTTTATTGCACAGCTTGTTCTCTGGGGCCCAAACCATCGTGCCTTTGAAGCTAATTATTAGCAACAATAATACTATTTCAGATGTGTTCACCTCCCAGCAGGGCAGGCTGCTGTGGACCTTCCCTTTGCTCTCCTTCTGGCTGTTTCCAGCCGGGACCTGCCTGTTTAAGAGGGGTAGCTGGGGGTAGGGGGAAGCGTTGGGTCCCAGAAAAATGAAGCCTGAATCCCAGCTCTGCTTCTTCCTGACTGTGTGACCTTAGACAAGTTGATCCACCTCTCTGAGCTTCAGTTCCCCCAGTGACAAAATGAGGGCAGCAGTGCCCACCGCGGCAGGATTATTGTAAGGCAGGACAGCAAGGTAGACGTGGAGGTTGCAACTGCTGGTCTTCAGGCAGATAGGCCCACAGGTGTAGTTTGAGTTTGGTAGCCAGTAGAACATTTGCAAGCAAATTTTATGTTAGATGCTAACATTTTAAAGTCACATATTTTGTTATAAAAATCTAGCCATCTGTCACTTTGAACATGAAATGATCTGGCCACGCAGGGCCTGCATCACCCAGGCAGCAGTCAGCTGCCCCTTGTCATGGGGGTGAGCCCTTCTCGCCAGCCTGCTCCGCCTCCAACCCGTGAGCTTCTGCATAACTCCAGACCTGTGTGTCCAGCTTCCTGCGCAGCGTCTCAGGCTTACCATGAACACAACAGGACTTGATCTTCCCCACAAAACCTGCCTCCCTGCAGCCCTCCCATCTCAGCTGGTGGCAGTTCCATCCCAGTGGCAAAAACCTTGGGCTTGGGCTTGACTCCTCTCTTTCTCTCAAATTCGACTTCCAGTTGGCCGGCACACCTGTTCAGTGCTTCCCTCCAAGTACAACCGGCCCTCAAACCTCTGTGGGTTTTGCATCCTTGGATTCAACCAGCCATGGATTGGAAATATTCGGGGGGAAAAAACAATAAAAAGATAAAATAAACAATTCAGTATAACAATTATTTACATAGCATTTACACTGTATGGGTATTATAAGTAACCTAGAGATGGTTTAAAGTATACAGGAGGATGTGCATAGGTCTTATGTAAGTACTGCATACATCATATTATATGACGGACTTGAGCATCAGAGGACTTGGGTATTGGCAGGGGCTCCTGGCACCAGTCCCCCTCAGATACCAAGGGACGACTGTACATCCAGTATCTGACCGTCTCTCCCAGCTCCACCCTGGCACCTTGCTTGAGCTGCCATCATCTTTCACCTGGATTATTGCCTCTTAGCCAGTCACTTGCTTCTGCCTTGTCCCTCCAGTTTATTCCCAACAGCGTGCAGTATCATCCTTACATTATGAGTCAGATCCTATCCTCTCCTTCAGAGTGGGCTCCCATGCCACTCTGAATGGAAAGCAGAGACCTTTAAGGTGACCCCTGAGGCTGAACGTCATCTGGCACCTCCTCCTCTCTGCTTCCTTGCTCTTTTCAGACATACTTGGGAGGTTCCCACCCCAGGGCCTTTGCAAAATTCTTGACCGTGTTTGAAATCCTGACCAAGTCTCCACCTTTATCATCCTTTGTTATCTGATGAATATGAATGAGAATGTCATGAAAGACCCTGCAGTATTCCTCCCTGTCTCCCCATTCCTGGCACTCTGCATGCTCTGCCCCAGCCCCCTTGCAGCCGAGAGCTTTTAGGCAAAGTGGAAGTCCCTGGCTGTATTCATCTGATTGCCTAGAGATTCCGTTTCCAGCAAAAGTATTATGAAGCTCCCCTAGCAAGTTATGTGGTTTGATTGTAAGTCCATGAAAATGTGAGCTCATTGATTGGTTTCTCTGGCAAGGCCAGTGATCGTTTTGTGGTCCTGCCTGTCAGTTCTGGAAAGTTTTCTAAGTGACTTATTTTGCTGATGGCCCAGTCGTTGTCATGTGCCTCATCCTGGTGAAAATTAGAAAATAGCATAAATAATAAAGACAATGAAGAATAAATTCAGAATGTGGAACATTCTAGAGGACAGCTGACCTGGGCTTTTCAAGAATGTGAATGTTTTTAGAAGACCCAAAAACAGGGAGGGGGACAGGGGTATTATTCTTAGATTATAGAAATGAAGAAATATGACAGCTGTCAATCTAGATTGAGCCTTGGATTGAGGGGAAAAAGTAACTTTAAAGGACATTTTTCTGCAAATTGGGTAAATTTGCATGTGGATTGTGATTGGATAATATAATTGAGGTCAAGACTGCATGTTTTGAATGTGTTAATGGCATTGTGGTTCTGTGGGAGTGTGTCCTTATTCTTAAGAAGTAAGGGATGAAGGTTTAGGGGTAAAGTGTCAGACACCCACAACGTTGGACTGACTCAGAAATAAAAACGTGTGAGTATGTGGGTATAATGAGAGAGGAAACAAATGTGACTAAACATTAACAAGTGATGATCCGAGGTGGAGGGCTTATGTGTGTTTACTATTCTTTAAACTTTTCTGGATGTTTGAAATTTTTCAAAATAGAAACTTTTAAAGGATGGGTCAAGAGAGAGATCAAGTCCTTGAAAATCCAACATTTAATAAATGAGGAGTGTAATACGTAGGAAATTGAGGCCCAGATTCAGAAAAGCCTCGGTTTGAATTCTAGCTGTGCGACCTTGGGCAAATTAGTTAACCTATCTGAGCCTTTCTTCCTCATCTGTAGTATGGGGCTAATAATGCCTGCTTCGGAACGATTCTGTAGATTAAAAGATAGAATCCATCAGAAATGCTCAGCATCATATTTGGTGTACACAGGCTTTTCATAATAAAACCAGTCATTAGCATTCATCATCTTGACTGCACATTGGGTACTGAAATATTTGTTTTCTTGCTACAAGGTTCTCTGTGGGAGTTCTGAAAAAGCAAAGCCTTATGACTGTTTCTGTCCAGGGGACGTATTGAAAAGTGGAGAAGGTCACACAGGCTTGTTACTTAGATGATAAGATTCTTGGAAAGATGACTTTCAGGAAAGTGGGTGCCAGTTGATTGGAGAAGAACTGAAACCACAGAGTGGGGGCTTGAATCAAACCCAGATGGCTCCTTAGGGGCAGTTTAAGCATCCAGGCATGGGGCCCTGGAGAAGTGGGTTTTTTAGTGCTGACTCCGGAAGTGGACTGATGACAATACGGTGAAACCAGAGGGGCAGGAATGCGCATGGCATTTGAAGAGTCAGATCCCAAGGCGAGTGTGGTTTTGTGGCTCTTTGCCTGCTCTCTCCCATCCGCGTTTTGTCTTTAAAAGGAGCACAGTCCACTTGGTGTCTCTCCATACGCAGACACTTGGTGGAGTGCCCTGGTGGCCATACTCACCCACCCTACACCTGACCTCCGGACTTGGAACTATTCCTGACCCCTCTCCAACCCCACGATCGGGGGGGTCACCAGCCATCTGGTCTCTGCAACTCTGACCCTTCCCCAGTCCAGCCTCTCCATGCCTCTTCCCCACCTGGTGTCTCCTACGTGGTACTCCATCCCATGGCCTTGCCCCACACTGGTCCATCCTCCCAATGCCTAGTAATTAGAAGGTGCACCTAAGCCACCGTCACATCCCTGCTTGTAAATTTCAGAGCCCCTCCACACAGTGGCCCCAAGCCAGCCTCGAGCACCCCTCCTCTGCTGTGCGTCATGTCACACCTGCACCCACCTGGCCCAGCACTGCTTGCAGGCTCCGGGACACAGCCTGCCTGCCTTGTCACCTCTGCCTGGATGGCCTTCCCAGCTCCCTTCCTCCTGCCCCACTGTCCTCGTGCACATCTCAGATGTACTCTTATCACTTTGCATATCCCTAGTGCCTGGCACAGTGCCTGGCACATAGTAGGCACTCAAAAAAGGCTTCTTGGATTTCACTGATTAAAGCTTTAGCAGTTGCTTTAATTATTCATAAACCCTGAAGCACTTTCATTAACATGTAAATGGCATTTCTAAATGTCCTCTTGAGTAATTTGAGGAAGTTGGATTGTGAGTTAGAAGAATGGTATTTGTTCATCATTAGCATACATTTGAATAGTCAGGTTCCTACTGCAGGCCTTTTTTTACCTCTTATACCATGAATCTTAAATCTACCTTGGCATTTTCTAAAAAATGTAGATTGTCTTGGTTTCAACATTTGAGCTACCCCAAATCATTTTACCTCTCTAACAGCCAAAATGCCTCTCTTGTTTCCGCCCCCCCCTTTTTTTTTCTTACTCTGTTTTGAAACTGGGACCCTGAACTAGACCGATGAGAAAAAAATCATGTTTGAATTAAAACACCAATTCTCTAAGGAAATGGAAAACATGGAATTAACAACATTTCCCCTCTCTCTATGAATTAGACTTCTTCTCTGTGTGTTTGATGAATAATGTTGCTGGCCACTTTTCAGAAATGAAGTAGAAATATGGAGAAATGAAATTTATATCTTATAAACTAACTGGAAATGTGATTATAATACAGCTGTCAGTTTTGTTCAAGTGGAAAATTTTTAAGTAAATCCAATTGCAGCATTATTTGGTTCTTTTAAAGCAGGGTGATGTAGCTGTTTCCTGCGTATTGATTATTTGATTGGTACCTGTCTGCTGGACCTACTTTTTTTTCTTAGTAGCATTCATTGATGTGGTTTAATGTATATTCCTGTAATCTTTCCCTGTTTTATAAACTTGCAATCATAATTGAGCTACATTAGAGAGACATGTTCTGCTGAGATCACAAGGTCACCTAATGACTGTGCCCTCTTTTGTTGGTGATGTATTGAAGTGGCTGTAGGACAAAAACAAAAATTATTATTTTTTCCTCTACAAAGCAGGATTTCTAGGTTCCGTTCTATGCATTGGGGAAATGAGGCATTTGAGTAGTAGAGACTGTTTTGAGCTTTTCCATTCTTTGCCTATTAAAGTTATTGTTTCTGCTGAAGACACACTGCAATTTAAATATTTTTTCCAAATCCCAGTTCTTCTCACACATTTGAAAGTGGGCCACGGTTTTGACTCCTTAGATAGGAAGGGGCCCTGATGGCTTGGATTTGCCCCAAGAGCATCATCCTCTGAGGTACATCACAGCCCGGGGAATGGGGGTGGGGACGGGTTCTGGATGCAGCTGCATCCCAGGGCTGCCACGGGCGGGGCTGGGGGTCCTGCCAGCGGTCGAGTCAGGGCCAGTACTCTGGGCACTGCGAGCTGGGCACGTGGCTTGACCTCCCTAACCCCTGACCTCCCCGGCTGTGCTTCATGGGGCTGTCCCTGCTGAGCACGGTGCCTGGTGGTCTCTGTGAAGCCCAGGCAGTGACAGCTGGCAAGGAAGCAGCTGAAAAGCTGGCTTTGGGTTTCCAAACCCCATTCCTCCCCCGTCAAGAAATAGTAATTCTGTCTGTCTGGTCACTCAAGCCCAAAACCTTGGAATGTCCTTGTCTACTCGTTTCCTAGAATCCTATAACCAGGCTCTCAGCAAATCCTGCCAGTTCAAGCATCAGGTAGATCGAGAACCCGGTCCCTTCACCACCTTCAGCTCCTCCACCCTGGTGAGGACTCTGGAAACAGCCTTTGACTGGGGCCAGCTGCCTCCACTGCGCCAACAGCTGGCAGCATCCTTTCAAACAGACACCAGACCCTTCAGCAGCCCAGACTTCCCACCTCAGGGTCAAATCCAAAGTCCTGCCTGCCACCTGCAGGGCCCGGCGTCCCCCAGCTTGTCCCTCACTGTGCTACCCCAGTCACACGGAGATTTCCACCCTGGGCCGCTGGCTTCACAGTGCCCACTGCCCCGCCCCCACTCTCCCCTCCGCCCCCTGCTGGGGCTGCCAAGCCAGCCTCCTTTACAACATCTGGCTGCGGGGGAGGTGGAGGGTAGTGAGAGCCGCCACAGGAAACAGAATTCGTGGGGGCAGTGGGGTTGAGGATTAACGGTGAGTTTCAAGCCATCCCTCGCTGAGCCCACTTGGTGGGTGAGCTGTCTGGGGCTGTGCCTACGCAGGGCTCCTCACCCCAAGCTGCGGGTTTCCCACCCCCCACACGCCCACCTCCACCACCCAACCCAGCCTCTAGGGATGACACAGGCTCAGGCCTCAGGAGGAGAGGGCTGCCTTCTGGCCCTGATATCTGATCAACCACAGAACACCCAAAACAAATCTCTGGGGAGACTGAACAGCTGCAGACGGTGTGACCTTTGCAGAAGGTCTAAGTCAGGAGAAGGCTGCCCAGCCCCCGCAGGCCTCGCCCAGTCCAGGGAGCCGGCCTGCCGCTTCCCCAGCACCTGGCCTCCCTGCTCTGCTTCCAGCCAGTCCTCACCCTCCAGCCCATCCCAGGCCCCACCGGGAAGAACAGGAATGGAAGAGAATAGAACAACACCTTCCTCCTGCCCCCTCTGAGGAGGGAGAGGGGCTCTATTTAGGTTAGAAGTGCAGGGAAGTGTTGTCACCTAGAATCTTAAATACACATCAAAGTCACAGCACAGGAAACACTTGCAATAAGCTGGAATGACCGTTAGAATCTCTTTATTAAAAACAAAGAGCAAGACCGGGCACAGTGGCTCACGCCTGTAATCCTAGCACTCTGGGAGACCGAGGCAGGAGGATAGCTCGAGGTCAGGAGTTTGAGACCAGCCTGAGCAAGAGCGAGACCCCGTCTCTACTAAAAATAGAAAGAAATTAGCTGGATAACTAAAAATATATACATAAAAAATTAGCCGGGCATGTTGGCTCATGCCTGTAGTCCCAGCTACTCACCTGAGGCAGTAGGATCACTTAAGCCCAGGAGTTTGAGGTTGCTGTGAGCTAGGCTGACGCCATGGCACTCTAGCCCAGGCAACAGAGTGAGACTCTGTGTCAAGAAAAAACAAACAAACAAACAAACAAAGAACAGGCCACCTGCAATGGTTCACTCCTGTAATCCCAGCACTTTGGGAGGACAAGGCAGGAGGATCACTTGAGGGCAACAGTTGGAGACCAGCCTAAGCAACGTGGCAAGACCCTCTCTCTACAAAAAAAATTTTTTAATTAGCTGGGTGTGGTGGCAGGCGCCTATAGTCCCAGGAGGCTGATGTGGAAGGATCCCTTGATGAGCCCAGAGTTCAAGGTTGCAGTGAGCTGTCATTGGGCCATTGCACTCTAGCCTGGGTGACAGAATGAGACCCTATCTCTTAAAAAAAAAAAAAAAAAAACAACAAAGAGCAAACGTCCTGGTTTAAGACTAAAAAATTCCTGTGTGAGGATCACGGTATTCCTGGTGACAGGCACAATGTGTGGCACCATTGGCAGTCTGGACTGATTTTTCAAAAAAATGTCAAATGTTCGCTCTTCTAAGCTTTTAAGAAATGTATGGAATACTGAGCTTGGGACATCTGTGAAAATCAGTGTGCCACACTGCCCTGCGCGTGGCTGCACAGCAGAGGAACTGCCCCAGCATCATCCAGTTGGCCCCCAGGCCAGGTCAGGCCAGGGCAGGGGTGTGAGATCCCCTCCCTGGGGCTCTCTGTGTCAGGCGAACACGGTGCAGAACCTCAACCTGAGTTGTGCCTTAAAATCACTTCAAGAGCTTTGAAAACTGTCCCCAGGCCACACTCCAGAAGGGTCTATGGCACCTGCTCCAGGGTGAGGCACTGGCATCTGTATTTTTAAATGCTCCCTAGACGATTCCATTGCATAGCCAGTATTGAGAACCATGGCGTTAGAGTGAAGAGTGTTCTGGAACTCAACATTTAGTCTCTGCTTTGCTGCTGTCCACAAATGCTAGTTCTCTCTAGGAACTCTCCTTGCCCACCTAATTAGCCAGATGTCACCAGGGAGGCTGGCTTTGGTGGCATGATACAGCAGTCGCACCTCTCTCTGGGTTCTGAAGTTGGTGCCAGCCAAGACCCCCGTCCCCTTGTAGGACAGTGAGATTTCTCAAGGAGGAGTCCAACATGGTCCTAACTCTAGGGCTGCAGTGGCCCCTGGCCTTGAGCGTTCTGCGGGGGAAGAGGTTGGCCACATCAAAATGCCAATTTCTTTACCTGGGCTCCGTGAGGGGGTCAGGGGAGAGGCAAGAGGAGCCAGGCCCCTGAGAGTGGCCGATTCCCATCTGCCCTGTGGCTCCTTCCTGGATATGACAGCCAGAGAGGCCTGCAGTATTACAGCTGTTACACTTGTCCCTCTCTCCTGCCCCCCGTCCTAAATGCATGTAATTCAGTTTATGTACGTTAACCTTGCACACAGTGTGCCTCTACCTCGGTTAAAGACAGATTACTTAACCTCTCAAGCCTTGGGCTCCTGGTCTGAGAGAGGAAGGGCCTGAGTGACAAGTTGGGCCTCCTGCAGGGCCCCGCAGCCCCCGTGTGCTCAGGCAGCAAATGAACCGCCCTGTGCTTGGCCTTGTTTATAGTCATTCGCCGTGGGCCAGGCAGGAGGTTCCCTTGCAGAGCTCCAAACTCTGCAGCACTGAAACCCCAGCCGTCCCTGACTCTCCTGGTTGTCCTGAACCAGTGCCAGGCCTGGAAGTGGCCTGTTCTGTTTCAGGCACAGTTGTAAAAATGCCTCAAGAGCAGAGACAGTCCAGGCTGGAGTCCGACAGCCAGACCACGGAGGCTCAGGAGTCAACGGGCCAAGCTGGCCTCTCCCAGTCCTTATGACTTTGCTTATAAGGAAGAGCTAAAAGTTCTCATCCCATCTTCCCCTCTACCCCCTGGACCTTCAGGCCACCATTTTTATCCAAGGTTCAACGTGAGATGGACCTTTCCCTCCTCTGCCTGCCAAACTCTCATGCAGAAAAGCCCCATGCAACTTCCTGGTTTTTCAGCTCCGCACATCCAGATTATCTTTTGCACCTATCTTTTTTTATTACCTGTACCCAGGCCTCCAAATTTTATAATATGCTTTGCATTTTTCTAAATGCAATTGGGGTTTTCCAGAGCTGTGCGAAGCCAGGAAATATGCATGTCATTTAAATGACTCCGGTTAACCTTTAGCCTTTAACTCGTTTCTCATAAAAGTCACCTCTCTCCCGGCTATGGTTTGCATCCTCCGGAGCAGCAACACTGATGAAGATCTACCGCTTTCATTGTTCCTTGCTGGGCCCCTTCCCTTTGCTGCCTGCACTCGATGAGCCCCCCTCGCAGACTCTTGCAGAGGAAGCTGGAGGTAGAAATGCTGAGTCCCAAGCGGTGTCTAGCGGAAGGTTCCAGGCTAGATGTATGCGGCCCTTGTCGCCACTTCCTGACGTCTCCCAGGGCCCCAGGCTTCAGCCGCTTCCCTTCCTTTCATGGCATCCTCTGCTGTGTAGCACGGTAACGACCGTAGATACCATCTAGCGGTCCATTTCCCTGGCCAGGCACTGGTGCAAGCATTTCACACAGCTCAGCTCATTTATCCTCCCCAGCTGGCAGCATAGGTCCTGTTCGTATCCCCATTTTGCAGACGAGGAAGCTGCAGCACAGGGAGACTAAGTCACCTGCCCAGTGTCCAGCCCTGCCGGGAGGTGGGGAAGCCAGAACACAAAGGCAAGATTCAGATGACAGAACTTGTGCACTTGACTCCAGGCTCGGGCTCCTCCGTGCGTTTACTCGCCCACTGCTGCGCCTGTCCTTCCGTCATTTACTGCGTGGTGAGCACTGTGCTAGGCGCCAGGGACAGAAAAGGACAAGACACAGCCCTACGCCTTCAGGCAGTGGCGGCATGCTGCTGGAGTGAGACGGGCGGGTGCCATGCTAGAAACTGCAGGATGCCACAGGAAGCACAGAGACTAGTGGGCCTTTGCTGGGGGTGGGGGGTCGTGGGGGTGAGAATTGCTTCAGAGAGTCGAGTTGTCCAGCCAGGTGTTTTTCTTAGCAGGTGTTGAGCGGGCAGGCAAGCCAGGTGAGGATGTTGCAGGCAGAGAGGGCTTCCAAAGTGAACGCACAAAGTGCCTCTGGCAACCCTGGTCAATAGCCCACGTCTAGAACATTGGGTGGTATATTACTTTCCTGTGGCTGCTCTGACAAATTTCTACAAACATGCACATTTATATTATCTGCAGTTCAGAAGTCTGACATGGGTCTCACTGGGCTAAGATCAAGATGTTGTTCCTTTCTGGAAGCTCTAGGGGACAAGCTGTTCTCTTGCCTTTTCTAGATTTTAGAGGTCACCTGTGCTCTTTGGCTCACGGCCCACCCATATCTTCTTCAAAGCCAGCAATGCAAGCCACAAGCCAGGGCCTCACGTTGCATCACTCTGACCTCTTCTTCTGCCTCATTCTTCTACTTTTAAGGACTCTTTCTGATTAGGTTGGGCCCACCCCAATAAGCCAAGATAACCCCCCCACCTCAGGGTCTTTGATTTAATCACACTTGTGAAATCCCTTTTGTAAGGTGACCTGTTCACAGGTTCCGGGGATTAGGGCGTGAGCATCTTTGGGGCCATTCATTACACTATCTACAACAGGCGGGATGTGGAAACTGCCAGCAGATGGGGCTGGAGGGGTAGGCGGAGGCTCTGATTGAGGGATCCCCAAGAACCAGTGATAGGAGGACAGATGACGGACAGCTACCCCTCCACAGCTACTCTGCAGAAGCTCTTTGGTTATGTGGCCTGGGCCCCGAGTCCCACCCTGACCTTGGCAGATCCCTCTGACCTTCCCGCCCTGGTACAGAGCTGAGGCGCACCCAGCAGGCCCCTGGGTCTCAGAAACAGCAAGCTCCTTTTGTCTGGACCGGGGCCCCACTTTGCTGGTACAAGTTAAAACTCTTTTTGGGGGGGGCGGTGGGAAGGGTCTCGCTCTGTCGCCCCGGCTAGAGTGCAGTGGCGTGATCATAGCTCACTGCAACCTTAAACTCCTGGGCTCCAGTGATCCTCCTGCCTCAGCCTCACAAATAGTTGGGACTACAGGCGTGGGCCACCACACCTGGCTAATTTTTCTATTTTCAGTGGAGACGGGGTCTCAAGCTCCTGGTCACAAGGCCACTTTGACCTCCCAAAATTCTAGAATTGCATGCATGAGCCACCGTGCCTGGCCCAAGTTAAAATTCATCTCTCACCGACTCTGCATCCCTAGGATGCCCCTGCTCTCTGCCCCCGATGTTCCCCATGTTGCCTGCCCCAGCCCTGGGCACTGCACTTTGGCCTGCCGTCCTTGCCCGTCTCCATCTGCCCGTGCCCGTGCTCCCCTGGGCTGGGCTCCCCGATCTCTCCTTCCCTCTCTGCCCGAAAAGGCTCGGTCATCTTTCTCCACGGCCCTCCGACACCACGATCACGAGGCACCCACTCCCCCAGGTCCTCAAGCCACAGGGCCCTGCTGTTCCTCTGCGTCCACGTTAGTCCAGAAGGACAACAGTTCTGAGCCAGGAGAGTAGGGGGTTTTCTCCAGCCGACTTTGGCCAGGAGCAATTTTAACCAAAGAGTTCCAGTCATTAAATGGTCTGCTGCAGAATGTGAGTCCTCAACTAAAGGGGTTGGATTTTAAAATGAAATAAATGTATTGTGTGTTTTTGTTGACCCTGATGGAAAAGCATTCTGATTCAGGCCTCAAGTATATGAATGAGAATTGAAGTTCTGCAAATGCCTCCCTTGATTCTGATGCCTCTGGTTAAAAAACAAACCCACGGCTGCGTACAGTGGCTCCCACCTGTAATCCCAGCACCTTGGGAGGCTGAGGCAGGAGGATCACTTGAACCCAGCCTCAGCAACATAGCGAGACCTCAAAAGTCTCTATAAAAATTTTTTTTTATAAAAAGTAGCCGGGCATGGCGGTATACACTTGTGGTCCCAGCTACTCTGGAGGCAGAGGCAAGAGGATCGATTGAGCCTAGGAGTTCAAGGTTACAGTGTTCAGTGATTGTGCCACTGCACTCCAGCCTGGGTGACAGTGAGACCCTGTCTCTTATAAAAAACAAAAACCACAATACCCTTAGAAACTGTGCCTGTGTATGTGCACGCACGGGGGAAATCACAATAACTTGGTGTCTGCTCCTGGACAGTTCCTCTCCCTGCAGGGCTGGGGACTGAGGGCTGCTGGGTGGGTGTCACTTCCCTGTCAAGGCTGCCCCTCCCCAGAAGACCCATGTCCAGTCTTTCACTTCTCTTCCTGCTGTGAAGAAAGTGTTTCTCTTGAAAACAAGAGCCAGCCCCACTCCCTAAGTGATGTTGGGTGACACCAAAGACAGGGACTCATTTGGTTTAAAATTGAGGGAGTGCAAGTGAGACCTGATGAGACTTAAGTCCCAGCGGGTTTACTGGTGAATTGGGAACAAGTTCACTCGAGAAGGCGGCCAGAGCGGCTGGGGCCTTGCTGTGTGCCGAGCGGGGCCAGCCTGGGGCCAGCACTGTGTGTGCCCTGTGCCTTCTCTGGCTCTCTTGGGTTTCTCTTGGCTCCTGGAAAGGGACGCTTTCTTCCTGAGGCCTAAGGCTCACAGCTGGGTCCAGAGTAGCAGGTCCCGCCTGCCCTGGTTATGAAGTTTTGAAACTTCCATATTTGCCAGATCTGTATCCTGGTTTTGTTGCTTGGTTGTGTGTGGGTGTGGGGTTATATTTAGCGCTGGAAATCGTGGGAGGTGGAGAGCCAGCTGTTCATCGACGGCTTCTCCACCCAGCTAGGGAACAAGTGGGAGCCCCCCGCTGGGGACTAAGCGTGCAGCTCTTCTTCCAGCAGATCGTTGGGTTTACCCTTGGCCCCAGACCCTGCAACTGCAGTGAATTCTGTAGAGCCCAAAGGCTCTGAGAAGTCCTGCAGACCCAAAGCTGGCCAGGTAGGTGGGGTAATAAGAGCCTCCCTCATTGGCAGCTGATTGCATGAGGCACTGTATGAGGATTTATGTGTCGAGGCCCCCCAGCCAGGAGGGGTCCAGGTGGCCCCCGACCCCAGGCCCATTAGCTCCAGAGCCTGCCATCTCTTCCCCCAAACCCCACCTCTCTCATTCCATCCTGGCATCACCCAACTGTTTTCCACTCTAGAGCCTTATCTTTCCTTAGCATGTTTATAATAGTAACATTTTCCAGCCTCCCCCAACCCTGGTTTGAGCTAAAGCTGGGGCTGGGGGTCCAGAATAAACACACTGCCCTAATCCTCAGCCCCGGCCCTCTCTTCTGAACTAGGGCAAGCCCGCCGCGCCCATGCCCTCCTGTCTGTGGTGCTCCGTGAGCTGGGAGGGCAGGGAGGCCCGCCAAGGGGGGCCTGTCACGGAGTCTGTCTCATGGAGGAAGAAGTGACGGCTCTGGTCTCCCCTTGTCTTTGTGTGTTCCGTCTGGGATGGAAACCAGCGGTGGGCTTTCCCACCTTGTCGAGGAGGCTGGGGGCCTGGGGAGACACGACACTGCCTCTGTCGGCCGCCACGTCCAGCCTCGGCCTTCTTTGCTGCTTTTCTCTCTTCACCGGCAGGGTCAAGGCCCAAGCCCAGGGCCCATGCAGTCTGACCCTGAGCCCTGCTCCAGCCTGTGTCCCCACTCTGAGACCCACCCACGCCACCCCCTTTCAGTTCCCTGACTGTGCTGAACGTGCCCCTTCTGCCCCTGGCCCTTAACACGAGCCGGTGCCTCTGCCTGGGACACACCCAGGCACCCACCACTGTGTCCCCTTTGCCGGACTAACTCTCTGCACCTCCCCCTCTGCAGACAGGTCCCTTCCCAGCAAGTCCTCTTCTGAGCACCAGGTCACACCCTTTACACAGCACTTCCCGCTGTGTGTGATTTTCTCTTTTTGTGTGACTGTTTGATTCATGGAGGGACGAGCTGCTTGGGGGCAGGAACTCTTGTTCACAGTGGAATCCCAGAGCTGACAGCGAAAGTAGGTGTTCAGTGAAGATTTGCCAGATACAAATGAATGGAAATGGGAGAGCGAGTTAGAGCCCGAGCCCATAAATGAGGACATGGCCGTGTTTTGCAAAAACGGACCGTGATTCCAGGGCCCAAGGGCTGCCTGCGGACCTCCCGTCTGACAGACAGCTCACGTAGTTCCTCACTTGGGATTGGTCTCTTTTTTCCCTGGGAATTTGGAATAAGATCAAGACTTAATTCGAGGGCCAGCATTCATCTTCTGAACTGGCCCAGTCACATGAGTCATCTCACGTGGAGGGAGGCAATTCTAAACTCTAGAGCTCAGTCAGTACATCAGAATATCTAGTAAATCATACATCGTCCACCTGGTGCCACCTTCCAATCCCTCGAAAAGCCTGAAGACGCTGCTGAGAGAGAAGCAGCCAGCTGGGTGGTGATTACCTCGAGGAAGATTAATACGGTGCCATCAATCCTGCAGGCAGAAAGGGCCCGCAGCCAGATGTCCGCACGCAGGCTGGAATAACTCACGGCCCGTGTGGGCCCTAGGTTTGGGGAGCCTCTCCTTGGTCCTGGGTATAAATCAGCGGCCCGTTTGCAGAGAGAGAGTGGGAGCCTTTGTCGGGGCTGGGGGAAGGGCGCCGGCTCCGGAAGCCCCTCCTCCCCGGGAGTGTGTCGTCCTCGTCTGAGGGTTGAAAGACACCTCTCTGACACCCTTGGCCAGGACAAGCGCTGTACTCGTTTACGGACAGGGCCCCGAAGCCCACGTCCTGGGTTCCGGTAGGATCATGGGGAGGGAAGGGTCTCAGCCTGGCTGTCCGAGCGTAAGGTGACAGGCCCCCCTTCACCCCAGAGGCCTTAATTGGACGGTCAGAGGGCACATTGGTGGCTTATGAGAAACAAACAGGGGTGGTTTAGTGAAGGAGGAAGCAAGCTTGCTTCAGGTCAAGTGCCCATGGAGGTGCTGGGGGCAGCACCCTGATGCTCACAGACTCAGCCAAGCCCCAGCTGTGTCACTCGCCACGAAGCCTCGGCTGCTGTCTTCAGCGTTCCGAGTCTCTCTGTCCTCAGCTGTAAAATGGGGATGATGAGGCCCCACAACGTGGCATAAAGGATTTGGTGAGCAAATGCATGTGAAATTATCTAGGGTGGGGCCGTGTGTTATAAGCACTTGGCAAGCGCTATTGTCCTGCAGTGTTCTTGGGTCTCACTGTGTCTGGAACCCTTGTCCCAAGTGTTCCTGTGCCAGATTAGTCAGGTCAGGCCAGGCTGTGCTGCAGTAACAAGTTAACTTTGAAATCTCTACGGCTTAACAGAGATTGATTTCTTGCTCACTCTAATGTCCCACGTGAGTCAGTAGAGCCTTGTGTGGCATGCCACTCAGAGACAAGGCTGATGGAGGCACCACCGTCCCGTTGCTGTGCCTGCTGCCTGGCACACACTCACTTCCTCTGGGTCTGCAGTAGGGGAGGGGAAAGAGCTGGAGGGCCACACGCCAGCGCTTAAACGCTTCAGCCCAGAAAGGATGCACTTGGTGCTCACTGCCCCAGTGGCCTCACCAAACTGTCGGGGGTGGGAAAATGGAGCAGGGTGACTATTTGGGGAGCAGTGAATGTGTTGGCCACGCTGGTGAACACACATCCCCTGCGTGTCTCTTGGGAACCTCTTAGTTCAACAACTGGCACTTGGGTATTTGGGAGATCAGAGCACCCAGCACCCACTGCAAAGCAGGAGGAAATCTGAGGAACTAACAAGAAATCAGAGGAGCAAAGACCGAAACTGAAAGGAAAAGAGAGGGACTCAATGCATTTGGCCTTGACCAATTTTAAGACATTAGGCAAATACTGGGCTGGGCTGAGTTGAGGCAGGCCCATTTTAGGGGGAAGGCGGTTGATTTGCAAATGTCCCTAAACCATCACTGCTGCTGGCTGACCATCAGGCACTGGGGAAAACCCCAGAATGGCCCTCGGGTTACAGGAATCGAGAGCCCACTCTCCCAACACCAGCAGGGAGGGGAGCTTGGGAGAGCGCAACCACGTCTTGGGTCAGCTGCCTGGCAGGGCTTCAGAACTGGTTTGGATGGTGGAGGCTGCAGACAGTGGTGGGTCTGACCATGACCTTTGGGGGCTGGCTCGCCGTGGTCCCAGCTCTGCCACTGGGTGGCCATGTGCCCGTGGGAAGTGATTTACCTCTCGGGTCTTTAGTTCCTCCTCTGTGAAGTAGGGAGAGTCGTAAGTAATGGCTGCTTAACAGGGAGGCCTCGAAGATGAAGAAAGCAGTGTATGTAAAGCACGAGCTGCCATTTGTGAAAAGCTAATGGTTACTATTACTGCCGTTGTTGTTGTTGTGCTTACGTTTGATGACGATTCTTTCCAGGGAACTTGGCTTCCTTGGTTTCTGGGGTGTGCACACAAGCACCAAAGCCAAGGATACGGCTCAGGTAGGGGTCCCTGGGCCCGTGCCTGGCCTGGTAGGTGGAGGCTATGGGAGTGGTGGTTAGCGGCACAGACCACCCCTCCTGGCTCTAGATCCCCACTTGCTGTCTCTGTGACTTGGGCAAGTTACTTAACCTCATCTGTAAAATGGGGCTATTAACTGTGTCCCCATACCGTGAGATTATTACTAGGATTCAGTAAGATGGTCCATGTTGTTCTAACAGTGCTTTGCTGCAAGAAGGCTTGGGGTGCTAACTTACTGGTAAATAATTTCCCTATTGAAGATAGCCAAGACGTACCGAGTTCAGATGGTCGAGGTGAGAGCTGAGACATTTTATGCCATTGTCCAGAAGAGATGACCCAGTCTTTACCTTTCCAGGGCCTGGTGTCATCTTTTAAGTCAGCGCTACCCTGTGTCCTTCCATTCGGTTCACGCCGCCTCAGCTCGGCAGGGGCTGTTCTGTGCCTGGCACCAGTAACCCCCAGGCAGAGGCCTTGGATCACCACCTTTGAGAAGTTTGCCATGTCGGAGAACCAACTGTATGATCCATTGTTTAATATTTTTCTTTGAACCTATTAGTAATTTCTCCCCCTCAGGTCAAGGTGGGGTAGGTAAAGCTAGTCCTAACCTGAACCCAGGAAATCAGGGGACCGATAAACTAAATATGTATTTTCCTACAACATGAGAAGCTAAATACAGAATGACTAAAATGAAATTAAAAATCATTCACATAGTATCTAAAACCATCTCAGGCCACCCCCACCCCTCATCCCCCCACAGTCTGCACACAAGGTGTACTTGCTAGGGCACCTCTGGGACCTCTGCCTGCCTCAGAGCCTCACCTGGTCCTGAGGGCAGGGCCCCCTCTGACGTCCGGGAGGAAGCCCTGCCTCCCCAGGGGTCAGGCTGTGATTTTCATCCTTTGGCAATGGGAGGGTGAGACGGACCTAAACTATTTCTTATTTTTTTATGGCCACCTGTAGATATTAAATGTGGAATCCTCCTGCACTTAGAAGCAGGCAGCAACTTCATTTTATGCCTTTGAGACCTGAGGCTCTGCGAGGTCATAGGATCAGCCCAAGGGTGCGCAGCTAGGAAGTGGCAGAACCAGCCTTAGAGCCGAGGCTGCCTAGCCCCCGAGGCCTCTTCCTCTTCTGCAGGGCCTGGGCTGTGTCCTCAGCCTCGCCTGGGGGAGTCAGGCTGCAGTAGCCAGCGGGTCTGCAATGTTTCTGGTCCAGGATGCTGGTGCTTACGGGCGTTCACCGAGTACACTTTCAGCTGGGAGTGGGTAAAGGCCTTGGTGGGGAGGAGGAGGAGCCTGGAAAAACCCCTGGGGGTGCTCTCACCCAGAGAGAGCTGCCGAAGAAGAAGGCCATGGTGACCCCTGGGCAGGCTGAGGAAGCTCTGTGCTGCCAGGGAGTCGGATTTTGTGCCCTCTGTCCCATGCACAGCCTCGGGTTGAAGTGTGCCGTGTCCCCAGCCGCGGCTGTGACGGGCTGCTGGAGCCCGCGCTCTGCAAACCTGTTCCTTTCACTGGGCCTGGAAATGACGCCAAGTCAAAAACCTTGGCGTTGGTTGGAAAATTGGCACACACTTGATGTCACCTCTGCTCCTCGCCCCATGGAGTAGGTGCCATCCGGGGCCCAGTCAGGTTGGGGTCCTACCATTGGGTCAGTAATTCCAGGTTTTCTTTTTGCTGTTTAAAGGTGTACTTGTTAGGTCACCAAGTAATAGAGAAACACGTTCACATGGTAAAGGCTCAGACAGGGCAGGGTGTGTACAGTAACAAGTGAAAGTGCCTCTCCTCCGCTGCCCCGCAGCTCCTCACCACCTGCCAGCTTCCACCTGCGGCTGTGTCCTTGCAGACCACGCTCTGTGCATCTGCACACACACGCGTCCATCCGCATAGAGAGCGGTGGCCTGCCTTGTTCACCACTGTCACCCCAGCCCGGGCACAGGCCTGGCACTTGGTAGGTACTCAATAAATCTTTACTGAATGAATGAGTATAGCTATAGTTTTTACACAAATGGGACCATGTACGTCTTATTCTGTGACTTGGTTTTGGCACTTTAAAGTGGGGTTTTCCTGTGTCAGGACATCAGGGTGGAGCTTATCTGCACAATATTGCACTAAATGGGAGCACCCGAAAGGCCGTCCCTTGTGCAGCCACCCTGTTGATGGGCACTGGGCTGTGTCCAGTTGTTGTTCACTCACAGAGGACCAGGAGCGTCAGCCTCGTGAGCAACTCTGTGCCCAAGTGCGGGACTTCGGTAGGAGGGATTCCTAGCTGTGGGCTGGCTGGGTTCAGAGTTGGGTTTCTTGATATTGATTACAGCTCTTCTCAAATTGCCCATTCCCTCACCTCTCTCCTGCACTGATCATGCCAGCCTTTGTCATTTGTGTCGGTGTGATCGGCAAAAGCACGTCCATCTACTAAGTGTTGTCCCCTGGCTACCTGGTCAGAGATGGCTGCAGGAATTTTGCCTTCCATACCCCAGGTGGCCACAGAGGGGCCCGGCTCAGGGAGTGGCATTGGTAAGCACACCAGGGCAGCCGGCTGAGTGGCGCTGGGCACGGCGTGCGGCACAGGCTAGCCCACCCAGTCGCCACCAGGCACCACTCCAAACCAACCAGCCCTGTGTTCTGCTCCGTTTTTTCCATTCCTGTCTTGGCTCATCAAAGAGATGCCAGAAAAGACTTCCTGAGTTTGGAATTCCTGCCTTCTTCGTGCGTATCTGGAGGCCATGCAGCTGCACTCTCTCAAACCCCCACCAATCTTTCACACTTGGAATCTCTGTTTAGACGTTCCCAACCCTCTACTTGGTAGTTATTTGTTTTAAATAGTCCCAGAAATATGCTTGCTTAGTTGTTTAGTTCTCTGTCAAACACTCCATTGCATAAAAGAATGTCCCCTGCATTCCGGTTCCTCAGAAGGACCACAGAAGGGAGACCTGCCTCCTATAACCAAGCTGCATATGTCATGTGGGTGACCCACCGGTGTTCACTTTGCGCTTTGAAATTCTTGCTTGAGGAAACTGTTAAGAATGGTTCATTCCTTTCTTGCATTTGTGGATTCATTGGATGATTTGGGGGGCCAAACAAGTGACTGTGGGCACCCCAGGTGCAGTTCCTACGTGATGAATGTCCTTAGGCAGCAGAGCGTGATGTTGATGGGCATCTGAGATACCGCCTTGGAGCCTCCCCGTCTACGCAGTAAGCCATTTCCTTACGACATGTCTTCCTGTAACTCCCCACCCACCTGCCCACTCTGCCCCACCTCCAGAGAATCCACAGTCTGGTGTCTTGGGTGTCTCTCGGATCTTGTGTTAAAGCTCCCACCTCCTTTCTCGGTAAAGACCTGATGTGATCGGCTTTCCCTGCTGTGTTTGTACCTGCCCCACCTCACACCGTGAACTGCTTCTATTAAAAGAAACAGGAGATTGATAACTGGTGTTGAGAAAGATACTGCTTATTTCAAAGGGTAAAAGGGAAGTTGTGTGTGGCCTTGAGTAAAAGCTCACAGGCTTTTACCTGCAGCCACTTGATGGTGGTCGCTCCAGGTCTGGTCCCAGCGGCTGAGAGAGGCGGCAGGGTGACGAGGAACGTGCCAAGGCTGTGATTCACCACCTGGCGGCTGGAGCTGTGTACCCGGCAGCTTTCTGCACCCGCCGAGTCTCAGGGCCACCCCAGCTCCAGAGGGTTGTCATGGGGGGCTGGCACTGCATGGGGAAGGCAGAGGGTAAGTGGGTGCCCTCGGAGTCCGAGCACCGGCACTCAAGCCAACTCTGCCACTTCCAGCCGGTGACTGCCCCACGTCACTTAACCTGAGCCGAGGTTTGCTTCGTGTGGAAGATGAGGAAAGTTGTCAGGAAAGCTTTGAGCACGAGGCCTAAAACACAGCAGGCCTCTAGTAGGTGTGAACTAGGGTTTTCTGAGTGAGGCTACCCGTGAGCTGCTAGACTTTCTGGTAACTCAGCTATAGCTGAACCGAGTCCTGAGCTCCCCCTTCTAAATCACCCCACTTTCCTTTGCAGGAAAGGCAAGTCCCGAGCAGGGGTGCGCTGACACCCTGGGTGGTTCTGAGCAACAGCACCCCCAGCTGTAGGGCGTTGCTTCGCCAGGCGTCACTGTAGAAGCCCCCCACACTCCATTGACATAAGCTCCTTAAAAACACCATGGAACCATCCCTGGCTTGCAGGCATTTCCGGTGTTCTCTTCAATGTTATTTTGCAAATACAGATTTGAACATAATTGATTTCACTTCTTATCCCCCCCCAATTTTTCCTCCCTTCCTCCTTCCCTCCCTCCCTTCCTTGACACAGTGGTGCGAGTCGGGGCTCTGCAGTCAGACGCTATCAGGGTTTGAGTACTGGGGCAAATTCCTAGCATTCTTTGGGCCTCAGTTTTCTTATCTGTAAAATGGTGGTTGTGAGAATTACATGTTCCAAAAAGTGTTCGGCTCATAATATATCCTCAGTGTAGGTGGCCATCATCATCGTCCTTATTGTCATGACAGTCCCCAGGCCAGGGAGAGACAGCCAGGAGCAGGCACTGAGTGTTGAGGTCCCATGGAGCAGGGGACCCCGCAGACCCATCTGGGAGCCTCCCCGCCCCACCTCCACTCCCCCTCCGGCCCTTTCACAGCCTGTGTCCCCCTTTCCTGGGGCTTTAGGGGGCACTGCATGGAGTATATCTTTGTCTCCTGTGAGTTCAGCCAGACCTGCTCAGCACAGCAAGGCGAGAATAGAGGCCTGATGTGGGGGGAGCGGCCCGTCCACTTGCCGTGGCCATGCTCATCCCAGCGAGGGTGAGGCTGGGACCCAAAAACGTCTATTTTGAGTGCATCATGGCCTCCTAAACACCAGCCGACACCTCTGTGGTGCTGGGCGTAGGAATGGCAGGTTCCAGTGTGGAGGGCAGCCGGCTGTGACCCCCCCAACTGGATACCTCAGGGATGTTTCCAGACTCCGTGGTCTCCTCCCCATCTTCCCTCGGTGGAAGGCAGGAAGTGACAGGTCACCTTTCTCTGTCCATGCCGCCTGCCACTGAGGAGCTACCAAATAAATATCTCTTGAAACAAAGTGAACTTATTTTTGAAGAAGTAAACATCAGCCAAACACACAGGGTGGGCGGATGGATGCCAGGCCGAGGGCACAGCACGGGGGAAGAGGACGGAGCGGAGTGGAGGTGGAAGGGAGGGCCCAGGGCACAGAGGGCCTGGCCACGTAGAGAAAGGGCCCCTTAGAAGGAAAGGTAAGGGGCCGGGCGCGGTGGCTCACGCCTGTAATCCTAGCACTCTGGGAGGCCGAGGCGGGAGCACTGCTTGAGCTCAGGAGTTCGAGAAGGAAAGGCCACTTCCATAGCCACAGTTGGGGGCTGGGGGTGGTAAGACGAGGTGGCAGCTGGTGGAATGCACCTCTCTTGCTGGACCCAGAGCGAGAGGACAATGACCCAAGCCAGCTCGGGCATGGGGCAGTGTGTCTGATGCCGCGTTGGTTAGGAGAGGGGATCCACCGGCCTCCTGACCCACTGTCGGGGGCGGGGAGGCTTTGAATGGCAGGCAGGTGTTGTGGCCTTGTGGGGGCTGTGGCGGTTGCGTCCCCCTTCCTTTGTAACAGCAGCATGGGAAACAGGACTGAGACTCCATTCTTCTAAACGAGGCCAGATCTCAGTCTTTTCCAGGGTACTTGCTAGTTCTGCAGGGCCCCTTCCCAGCCCATGCCAGTCCTAAGCAATCATCTTGCTGTGTCACTTTTAGGTGACAAAAAATGCAGGCTTTGGGGTCTCAAAAGGAAACTGAAAGGTGACATGAGTCAGGGGTTCCAGAGGCTTGACCCAGAAACCCCACACCAGTCCTAGGCAGGCTGTGCCTGATGAGTTTCCAGTCCTACAGTGTGATTCCAGTAAACCTTCTGGGGGCCAGAGCCAGCTTCTTCTACAGGTATGCGGTTTGTGGAGGAGGCCGGAGTGCTCCTGTGGCTTAACGGGCCCCCTTGGCTCCAGCTGCTCTGATGGGGACAGCTGAGAGCTCCAGGAGGCCTTTGCAGACACCACCTTCCCCCACCCCACAACATCACTTTTTCCAGGCCACCCCAGGCAGTTCCCTTCTTGAGAACTGACCTTGTGTGTCTCTTTCGCATCTGAGTTCTTCAGAAAAATATCCCTCCCTTCTTTCCTTTGGGGCCCTGCGTGCCTGCCTTGGCCCCACTGCCCAAATACGCCGTCTCCCGTTTCCCTACCGCCTCTGTCTTATAGTTTCATAATAGAACTCAAATGCGAAAAATTAGCTTTGCATGGCTGCCGTGAATTTTACAGGAATCACACTTAAATCCATAAAGTCTGTAGAATGAATCAAGTTATTGTTGTGATGCAGCGGGGGGCGGGGGGGGGAGGGCCTGTAAGCACAGAATGGAAACAGTTGTCCGCCAGGGACTCGGCCGCGGTGGAGCACTTCACCTTCCGCAGCACTGGGCCCCTCACCACCCGGGATGCCTTTGAAGTCTCTGCTGTCTTCTTAGGAGGTGTGATCAAGCAGAACCAGAATGAAAGTCACATTTTCCATGACTTGTTTCTTCTTTGAACAGTTGCTAATCTCTTTTTTTTTTTTTTTAAGTGGGTAGTCTTTTAAATGACACTCTGTTTCAAATGTGTAAGCTTGGGATCTTTGATGTAAATAGCAGGAAAAAGTGGGTGGTAATGTTATGGAACGTGGAAAGCCTGCCTTTTCTAGGTCATGCTTAGAGCGAGAACCAGAGAGAAGAAAGGTAGGAAGGGTAACAAGCACAAGAAAGGAGAGTGGAGAATGAATGAGAAAAAAACCCCGTGTAGGGATCAAGGCTGGATGTCCCAGCCTGGCACATCATGTCCTGACTCGGGGTGCTGGGCTCTCCCAGATCCGTCCTGGCCTTCTGTCCACAGGCCAGCTCTGTTCTTGGGAGAATGATTGGGCTAACTGCTGGGCAGAACCACCCTGGGGAGCAGAGGCCAATTTTTTTTATTTTTATTTTTAGAGATAAGGGTCTCACTATATTGTCCAGGCTGGCCTTGAACTCCCTGGGATCAAGCTTCTCCCACCTCAGCCTCCCCAGTAGCTGAGACTACAGGTGCACATCACCATGCCTGGCCATTAACTTTCAATTACACAAATATGGTGCAAATACCTTGTCTTTGTCAGAAAACAAAACTAGGTAGTTCGTACCCCTTTCCTCCCACTTTCCCAGGTAACCAGGGTTACAGCTGGGTGTGTATCCTTCCAGACCAGCCTCTCAAGAGGCACACAGGGACCCATAGGAGAAATATAGGACCACTGACATTTTTCTAAATTTATTTTTTGATTATATAAAAGTATTATCAGTTCACTGTAGAAAACTGAGAAAAGAGAGACAAGCATTTCATAAAACTTGTAACCATACCATAACCCAAAGATAACCACATGAGTTTGTTTTACAAAATGAGGTCACCGTGTGCATGCTGTTTGGTTACCTGCATTTTTCACGCCAGGCCCGTGGGGTGCCTCACCACGTCACCAGCCAAGCTGTTCTTCTCAGCCAGGCTTTGTAGGAGGTGGTGCCTGAGACAGCTTTTTGTTGACACACGCAGGAATATTTTGTCCATGTGAACAGTGATATCTTCTATGGACAGATGATGGTAATTTTGCATTTCTGTGAATGGATCATGATACAAGTTTTCCTTTTAAAAGTAAGTGCACAAGGAGGGAACATAATTTAAAGAAAATATCAATAAATGGTGCAGATGGCACAACTATGGAAAAATCCTTAGGGTGGTAAAGAAATGATTAAGGTTTAGGAAACACTATTTTAACAGCGTTTTTAAAAAAGTGACTATATAACATTTCATCAAGAGGGTCTAACATGAGTTTTTCCCTTTTGAAGCCCCTTCACCCCCGAGTTTGAACTTCCCTGTAGCTGAATCTCTATGCCCATCCGTAAGGATGGCTGTGGCTTAAAATTCTGAAGTGGACGTGTGAGTTCAAGGGCAAGCTCAGCTGAAAGGCTTTCCCTATTGCCAAGTTGCCCTCCAGGAAGGCTGCGCCAGTGTGAGCAGCCGGGGCAGTGACCAGGGGCTGCTTTCCCGACTTCAGTTCACAGCTGTGAGTGAAGGCCTCGCATCACTTACCAATTCCCTTATCTGAAAGATTAATCAGCTCCCCTACCCATGACAGGTTTCTTTTTCTCCCTGTGTTTGGGGCGCCTCTGTAAGTGCCTTTTAATATTTCCATTGTGTGTGTTAATCTTTCATTAGAATTTGATGTATCAGAAATATTTTTAAAAGGCTTAGCTCAATTAATTTCATTCCCTGCCCTATTATTTTGCGTCCTTCCTTACCTGAATCATTAATGGCAAAGAGTGCTGACACACAGACCGGGCTCGGGGCTGTTCTAATTAACTCCCGAGGATGCCGGAGCAATCCATCAGCCCGGGACTGCACTGCAGCCTCTGTATTTACTGGGGTTTTCTCAGCGAGCTTTCCCTGTGCATGAGAACCTCGGCAGCTTTTTGGCCCCGCTGGACTTCTGTTTTATGAATGGCCTGAGACATCCTGCCCCAGCGTCCCAGAGTAGGATGAGAAAAAGGATTTTGTGTTTTGTTTTTAATTATCCATGGGCTGCAAGTTCCTTGTGTTGTAATAGCAGGAGCACAAGCCTTATGATCAACTCAGCTGAGTTCAGTGTTGGCTCAGGGTGTGACCTTGGGCAAGTCTGTCTTCTCCGCTGGCCCATGGGGGACGGGGTAGGAAGGGCTGCCTCCCCAGGTGGCGCTGGAGTACTCTAGCTGTGTACTAGGGTCACTCCCAGTGCCCGGGTCAAGCCCAAGCCAATTAAATCAGACCGCCTGGGGGCAGGAGCCAGCGTCTGTGTTTTTAAAGATCCCTAGGTCATGCCACGTCCAACAGAGATTGAGAACCACTGCTCTGAGGTTGAACTGACGCCTCTGCAGTACCCTCTGGCGCAGTGGGGCACAGAATGGGTGCTCGGTGCCCATCCCTTAGCAAAAGGCAAGTTAGGGGAGGCGACGGAGAGACAGCAGTCAGATCGCGCTCAGCCCCATCTCCACGGAAGGGCCGCGTGAGCCTGTGTGCTGAGAACTAGTGTCTGTGTGTGCTAAGGGCTCGGGAGGGGACAGGGGACCGAATGGTGGTTGGCCTTTTGTTCTAAACTGCCACCAGGCATTTCTGTGTCCTGGTCTGCGTAGTGTCACTGCCAAGTCCCCTCCTTGAAAAAATTGTCAGGCTCCTCAATAAGGAGACCCAGGTCCTGGCCACGGTTTCCTCACTAAGAACAGAGCACGCTGGTGACCATCTGTCAGACCATCTGTCACAGTGTGATCATCCATGAAGGTATTTGAGATCTAACAAGTCTCCAAACCACATGTCCGTGGACTCTCCAGGGCTGTGTCCCCTAAGAGGCAGCCTGGCAGGGCTGGAGCCTGGAAGTGTGCGCTTTAAACCCGTGCCGGGTGCCCGAGGCTGGCAGGGGCCCTCACTTCAGGGAATCCTGGCTCCCTCCCAAGTTGCTGTGTGTGAGCCTCGGCCTTCCCAGGCGTCTGCACATTCCCACCCAAGTGCCGGCTGGGAGTCACTTTTCACCTCCTTCATCCAAGGAGCCCTTCCTGCCCCTCCGCTGTGCCAGCCCCACGTGGCGGCCAGGGCAGAGAGAGACGCAGGCAGGGAGTGTGTCAGACCCTTGCTCAGCTCCGAGGCCGGGGTGCAGGGAGGGAGACGCCCTCGAGGAATCCGCCCAGCCGTGAGACCAGCAGCGCGGTGCGCGTCAGCCTCGCTATTCCTGTGCTCCTGGCTTCCCCGCGCCCGTCAGTTGGACCTACTTGCTCTGTGACACAAAGAGAGCTTTGTGGGAATGTGCCTTCTGTGGGCTCTGCAGGGGGCATGTTGGCTGAGGTGCCAGAACGAAAGCTCCCACGCTGAGTGAGCCAAGAGCCAAGAGCGTGTGTGGCCGGAGCTTCCCGCTCCTTCCAGGTCAGGGAGCTCCGAGGCCCTGGGCCAGGCTGCTTTTGTGTGACCCTGGTTTCCTGGGACGGGTCTTTCTAACTCCAAGTGTCGGCAGAAATGAAGCTGGGCCGATTCCCGCAGCCCCACGCGGTGGTCTGGGTCTCTTCTTTCTCTCTGGCTTCCTCTAGCCCTTCACTGCCCAGCACGGTAGCCACAAGCCACCGCTGGCCATCTGGATTTAAATTAATGAAAATTCATAAAGGTTAAATAAAATTAAAAATTCTGTTCCACTGTCTTGCTAGTGACTACTGAGCACTTGAAATGTGGTTGGTTTGACAGAGGAACAGAATTTTTAATTTAATTTAATTTTAATTCATTGAAATGTAAGTAGCCACATGTGTGGTGGCTCCGTACTGGACAGCACAGCTATAGGGCATTTCTGTCAACGCAGAAAGTCCTATTGGGTGGCAGGTGGGGACAGAATCAGGAGACGAGAAAAGCACAGTTTTGGAGTGGTTCAGACCCCAGCCCCGTCACTTACTGGAGTGTGACGGCGTGTTTTCGACTTGCTGGGCCCCAGCCGTCTTCATCTGTGGCCTGCAGGCAGTGGTTGTGGTGAAGACAGGGTGAAGCGAGGGTGACAGCAGTGACCGTGATGTTGGCCAGGCGCTTGCTCTCTGCTTCTCGAAGTTCCTCACTGCCTGGGAGCCAAGTGCGGTTGTCACCCCTGTCTACAGATTGGAAAGTGGACGCCCAGAGCCTGCGCCGTGTTTATGCACCCAGCACAGAGCAGGAAGCAGAAACAGTGGGGATGGTGATTCTTATCTAGCCGGAGCTGCACCTGGGGGTGAGAGGCAGGCAGGCTCTGTACCCTGCCAAGCAGCTCTGCCTGTGACTTACGCTTATTTACTAGTGGACAGCCTCACTAGCTCTTTTCTCTCCCTTTGTCTAACAAATGTGAATCACGGGGCTTCCTAGCCCTGCGAACCTGCCTCTGTGCATCAAGTTCAAGGAGGCGTAGGGGTTTCAGAGCCGGCCACCCTTTAGCAAGGAGGTAGGTCTGTGGGGCACTCAGCAACTTGGAGTCTGGGCTTTCTTGCCCTCTATAATATTATGCCCTCCAACCATGCTGCCAGAATCTCCTGTCTCTCTTTAACCTTTCCCTTTCTCTGCCCACTGGTGGAGTTCCTCTGCCAAGAATTTAGCAAGAGCAAGTGAAGGCGACAATGTGCATGCAGCCTGGCCAAAGTGAAGTCACCCCTGCTCTTGCTCTGAAGGCAGCTGATCTCTTAGCACAGGCAGCCAAATGTCATTTTGTTTGGCTGGTCTAGATTCCCCTAACTTAGTGTGGCCGACAGAATCTTTTTCCAGGATTGGGGTTTGGTTTCAGGAATACGGAGGAACTTGGACCTGACTCAGTGTGGCTGTTTCCTGCCTGGGGTCCTGGGAATTGACCTTGCCGATGGTCATAACGTTAGCAACACAATCTCGGGCCAGTTACTGGCCTTGTCATCGTCTCACTTTTCTCATGTGTAATGCACAGACAGCAGCGCCTGCCACGTTGGATGGTTTTGAGTGCTTAGCACAGTGCTACGTGCTTCTTAAATATTCAATACACGGTAACTGTTATTATTTGAAATTAGATAGTTACACATTTGCAAATGGATGGAACTTTTGAAAACAGTCTGTTTGCAGAATTTGCAAATGAACTTTTGTAAAAAAATCTATAAGCAAGGTAAATGCTGCCTTCCCGTTGTGCTGGCACAATTGATACTAATAGATTCATTTCCTTTACTGGTTTATGGTCTGTCTGCACCCAGAAAACTGTGCATGAGGGGCAGACCTTCATTTTCACCACTGCCACCTAGGACCTGGGACTGTGCTTGGTCCATAGCAGATACACGGTAAATATTTGATGAATTGATAAAGGAATGAATGGGAAGTCTTGTGTGTGTTTTTTAAAGATATATATGTGTGTGTATATATATATACATACACACACCTTAAACCCTTTGTTCATGTGTATTTTAATTTCCAGTCTAGGTCTTAATTATGAACTTCCAATTAAAGTCCTGAATTAAATTTCAGTGAATAAACATAGGTAAACACTTCTAGTTACCACGATAACCTTCCCATAATCCCCAGTTCCTGGGCATCTCCTTGGCGTGGCTTTAATAGAGCCTCCCTTACTGGCAAGTCCCCAGCCTCTGCGGCCTCATCTCCTGCCAGCCTTTGCTGCCTTGATCCTCGTATTCCAGCCACACAAGTCTGGGGGAGTCCCCTCCCTACCCCTTCACCCTGGCCTGGGAACCTCAGCCCACGCACGTCCTTGGCTTTCATGCCCGTCACACTTTGCGTGTCCCATTCATTGTTTTCTCCCCTGGTCTGAGCTCCTTGAAAGCAGGGACTGAGCCTCTTCTCTCTGTCTCAGCAACACCTTACCCAAAGTAGGCCAATGTTTAATGAGCACCTACTATGTGCCTGGCCACGAGCAGTGAACAAAAATGACAAAAATCCTTGCCCTTGTGGAACTAACATTCTAGAAGATACTCCATAAAAGTTTCTTGACTGACTAAAGTAAAATGAATGAATGGAGCTCCCTTTCCTATTTTGCTCGTCACGACTTTAATGGGGTAGCTCATATACCAGTTCATTTTTAAAAGGAGAAAAAGCTCAGAAAAATAGTTAAGATTCTCAATTTGTATCATGTTTGAAACATAGTTTAATAATTTAAAGAAAGCCATTTGATTGGGTGTGTAGTATTGTACAGAGTTACGCTGATGAGATTTAGTTTCACATTAATCGTATTACTTTAAATCACGTGCTTTTTGCAAGTGTGGCTCTAGCGCCAGAAGTTTATTGGTAATCAGTCAGAACGCTAGAGACGAAACACACAAAGCTGGGAATTTGGTTTGTGGAGCGAACAGCTGTTGTTTAAGTCTAAAGGTGTGGCTGGTCTCCACCAGAGGTCTCCCATATTTTACTGTTAGTGTTTGAAGTATACTGAATTCCCACAAGCTAATTAAAAATCAGACTGCTATGCCGGTAAGCATTCACTCTGTGAACTAATTTCTGCCAAACGGCTATAAAAGTGTCCCCTGGTATGAAATTTAGACGTTCTTTCCCATCAGAAAAGAGGCATGTGGTTTAGTCCCAGCCTCTTCATTTGAGATACAAGGAAACTGAGGCCCACCCGGAAAGGTCAGTTGCCTACACTGAGGCCACACAGCCTAGGAAGTGGCCCCGCTGGGTGTCAGACCCTGGCACCTTCCCGCTCTTAGCTCACTTCTCACCAAACCCTGCTGGTTCTTGCTGCATGGATGTTAGAGAGCTTCTGTCGTTCCTAAGTGCCAGGCACTATTCTAGCACTCTGTGAATATCATTGAGCCTCCATAGCAACCCTATAGGGCAATCGTGTTATCATCATGCTCGTGCACGGGATGAGGTCCCTGCAGACCCGAGGGGAGGCAGCAGCGTGCTGAGGTCCCACACTGGGAAGCGGCAGAGCTCAGGCTGACGTTGCGGGCAGTCTGGCCTTCAGCATGCCCTTTACCACGAGGTAGAGTTGCCCCTGGAGGCTGAGACTCAGAGAAGGGACAGATGCAGAGGGAGAGCCCAAGAGATGGGCAAGCAGATGCCCCAGATGTTCTGACTGAAATGAGGCAAAGAGCCCGAAACCCCAAAGGACCAGTGGAAAAGGGGGGTGCTGGTGCCGGGCCAGCAAGGCTCAGAGGCAGGGACACATGAGAGAGGTCCAGTGGCACCACCCTCCTCCTCCTCTGCTTGGACGATTTCTGGGCTACTTTTGGGATTCAATTTAAAATGTCACCTCCGACAGGAAGACTTCTCTGACCTGTGGGCTGTGTTGGTGCCTCTCTTCCAGCCTCCTACAGCCTCCTGGTCTTGCCTTGCCCTGACTCTTGTCACACGGCATATAATTGTCACTTGTTTGGGCTCCCCTACTAGACAGGAACTCCTGAGGGGTGAATCTTGCCATCTCTGTGGTCCTGTTTACCAAGTCCAGGGTCCAGCCGGGGGGAAGCAGCCCAGGAACGTGAAAAGTGTGAGACAGTGAGAGGCCAAGTGCATGCACACGGCTCCATCTATGGAGCCGTTTTCTCCCCCAGCCGATCTGTCTCCAGTAGAGGGTATGGGTTGGATGTTGGCAGGAGAAAACGTCTCGGACTCAAGAAGAGCCTAGAATGCCAGGTCAGAGCCATTTGACCAAAAGAGCTCCCTGAAGTCTGGCCAGCCTGTGTGGGTGCCAGGATCCCCCACAGATACATGTGTGGCACCCACGCATGCCTTCTCTAGTGACGTTAGCAGTGTAAATCCCAGAGGTTCCAACACACTCTCCAGACTATGTTCTCTGCCTGGGGGACCCCACCACCACCCGCCAAGGAAGGAGAATCCCCTGGGCCAGGATCTGCTCTCTGGAACACCCGTGTGCACTTTTCAGATGAGGTATCACAAAGTGGAAATCCAGAGGAAAGAAAAGATGGGGGTTCTGTCTTCAAGAACCTTCTATCCAGAAGGAGGAAGGAGGGGTGGGCCCACTCCATGCACATGAAGGGAAATCACAAGCCCTCTCTGCACCTCAGCCCATTTGCTTTCATTCCTGTAAAGTAACGGTGTCCCTGTTTTTCAGATAAGGAAACTGAGCCTCCAAAAGGCCACCCAGAGCAGGCACGCATCATCTGCCTCCTCCATCCCTGCAGCCCAGTGCCTGGCACATGGTAGCCACCCGGCAGCATGGGGTGGAGAGTCCCTGACCACATCCTGTGGAGGGACCCAGAGCAGAGACATCGCAGGGGGCTCCTAAAGACCTGGATGTCCTGGTTCCCCCGCTGCTCGGCTGCTGGGAAGCAGGAAGGAGGAGCCGCAGGAAAGTCGATTCTGAGTTAGTCTATCTCAAGCTGCACAGTGAAGGGCTTAGGTATTCAAATCTTTTCTTGGAAATCTCAAGTATTCCATTCAGCTGCCTCATCGAGTTAGGTAACTTTATTTACTCATGCTAAACAGAGCCATTTTCAGAGAGGAAATTATGCAACGTGCTATGCAAATGCGGCCTTCTGAGAGCTGTGTAGAGATAAGTGTGGTCACCAGTGCATTATAAGATCAGATCTGTGCCTCTGGCGTGGAGTGTGTCACTTGATAAGGGGATATGCCATGCTCTACTTGGAATTACTGTTCATTGGGATTCTATTTCTGGTAATTACATTTTCACAGTGTTGTCTGTCTGTGAACTCTGTATAGTGTGACGAAGGGGGACAAGGAGTAGAGCTTTTGCAAGTTGCCCGTCCTTGTGTACACCTGAGCAGGCAGAGGGGCTGCCCACGCACGTTGTGGACATGTGGGAACACGAGGGCAAAATGCTCATCCTTTCTTCTCCCGAGAACACAGTCTCTTGAAATTTTCTAAGGGAAAAAGATGAAGATATGTGACCAGTTTTCCTGGCCACTTTTTGAAAACCAGCCACCTGATTTTACCAGGCATGGCGTGTGCATTTCAAACTGAGAGAAAGGCAGTATCTGTGGAAAGCCCCACCTTTGGAAGCAGGTGGAGAGCTGAGCCCAAAGCAAGCACCACCCCCACCCTGCAGGCACCTGGGGCAAGGTGCCTGGTCTCCCCAAGCCTTGGGCTCCTGTCTGAAACTGGCCCCAGCACCCCTCCCTCCAGGTAGCTGTTGCTCCTGGGCCATGTACTGGTCACCAAAACAGCGACTCATCGCCCAGTAACTGCTCAGATAGCTGCTGGCTGAGAAAATGACAGATCGACCCATGTGTATCTGCCACGTGAGCATTGATACAGTGGCCTTGGTGGCCCTGGGACCACCTGGGAGATGTAAACGTTCTGCAGAGTTAAGGGATTCTAGAAAGAGCCCTACAGGTACCCCCTTTAATTTGAACTCTTCCTATTCAAATCCCTGCTATTCAAACTTAGGAACCAAATGGATTGTCCCAGTGAGGAGATCCTGTAGTAACCAGTCACACAAAAGTGACAAAAAGGTCAGAAAACTAATAATAATTACAGTGCAGGCACTGTGTGTGGATCAGCCACCTTGTGTCAGAGCTGTTGTAACTTGTCTGAAAGTCACTTCACAAGAACCCTAGTAAGTCAGTTTTCCCCTAACATTTGCCTTTGAAATCTTTCAAGTATACAGCCACGTTGAGAGAATCGTACAGGAACAGCCTTTACCCACCACCTACGCCCGACCACTAACTTTCACATACTTGTCTTATCACATGTCGACTTGTCCATCCACCAGTGGATCTCTTTTTTTTTTTTTTTTTTTTAAGAGACAGGGTCTCACTGTGTCACCCAGGCCGGAGTGCAGGTGTGCAGTCATAGCTCACAGCAGCCTCAAACTCCTGGGCTCAAGCGATCCTTCAGCCTCAGCCTCCTGAGTAGCCTGGAATACAGGCACGCACCAGGGTGCCTGGCTTATCATTTTTTTTTTTTTAATGCCTTTCAGAGTAAATTACAGGCCTCAGTACCCTTCTCCCTAAGTACTCCAGCTTGCATATCTTGAAGTAGAGCTATAAAGTCATCCTATTGCTCCTGGCCTACAGATGAGGCAACTGAAGTGAAGTCACGTGCCCAGGGTCAGCACAACTAGAAAGTGGCAGAGCTAGGACTCAGCTCCAGGTGGTCGGCCTCAGGCCCAGCTCGTGGCTGTCCCCTGCATGGCTTCCCCGCAGCTGCGGTGCTCTGGCTGGGAGAGAGCGGTTGGAATGTGTTAGGAAGCACAGAGTTCTCTCGGCAGTGCTTTCCACTGGTTGCTCTTGGCGCTGTGGGCAGAGGTCGGTGGGGAGGACGCCAGTGTGGCAGCTGTCACGGCTGCCCCAGCAATCACGGTCCACTCTTAGAACCATGCACTAGGTCACAGTTTCCTTGGATTTCAGTACATTCCCCAGTATCTGCATACCTAATTGCTGGTCTCCTTTGCAAATCCGAGGAACCTCGACACCAGGGTGTTTTATTGCCTTCTATTCCTGGAGGGACGGGGCTCACCGGCCAGGCGGTAGAGAGGTGCCAAGACCCACTCTCCATCCAGGAAATATCGCTCTTCGCAGCTGCCCCTTGCCGTGCTGGGAAGGGGTACTTCAGGGAGCTACAAAGAAGACACAGTAATTGATTGCTACTTGCAGCAAATAACCCATAAGCTGTTGCTGGGTTGATGGAGAAATGGTTACTTAATTTTCTTCAAAGGATTGATTTGACTGTCGGGAGAAGCAGCCAAGCTAATTGAGTGTGCTGGTTCACACCCGCCGCGGCGCTCTCTCTGCGTTGGCTTCTGAGTGTCACGGGCCGAGCGTGGAATCCCCTTGGGGTTAGTCAAGGCTCGGGAAGGTCTGGGTTTTGTCCATGCGAGACAGTTCTCCCTCCTTTGGTGGGTCTACAGTCTGCCAGTTCCTTGTCACTCCAGCTCTGCGGGGTCGCATTTGAATCTGCACAGGCTCCTTTGCAAAGCACTCGAGTTAGTTCCCGAAGGAACATGATGTGAGCAACTTTCTTTACGGCGCAGAATGGCTACCATTTTCATCGCGTAGCGGGCTCGGATGGAGCAGGGACTCTGGGGAGACGGATGGCACTCTCCTGCTGGGCTGCTGACAGCCCTCCTCGTGCTGCCTGGCCTGGCGTGCTTCTGCCCGCCGTCCGCCCTCGAGCCGTGACTCACCCGGCGCTCTCCGCCAGCACAGTACTGGCTGGCCACAGCCTCTGCCCTAGCTCCTTGTGTCCGCAGGGAGGCGTGCCATGCTGATTGTCCCTCAAGTCACCAGCGTTATTCTGTGCCACAGAGTACCGTCTCCATCCCACAGAGGCCAATCCCCCAAGCACCCAACAGCTCAGAAGGGCTGCCCTCCTCCCGCCGGTCTGGAGGCTCCCCAAGGGCAGGGCTGCAGCCTGTCTTGCTCTGTCCCCGCATCTGAAAACAGCCCAAGGGGCAGAGACCCAGCGCCAGTCTCCCTGCATGCCAGGAAGAGAAACTCCCAAGGTGGAAGAGAGACAGTATGTCCCGAGCCAGAGAAGGACCTACGTCTGTCACTGGAAGGGACCACCAGGTTCCCAGTGAAGGGAGGACCTTGCCAAGGGCAGCCCAGGAGCAAAGAGTTGGCTTCAGGTCCTTGGCCTCTGTGGGGTCCAACCTCCAGAGCCTGCCTGTTGAGAGCTGGCGTCCTTTGTCCCCTTGCCAGAACCAGCAGCATCCCCACCCTCGACAGCCGGCCCAGGTGGGGTTGCGCCTGCTCTGAGGGAGACGAGGGTAGGTCTTCTCCCCGGCCTCGTGGGGGGCTGGAACGCCAGGTTTCAATCACCTTGCTCAGGACAGTCTGAAGGCCACGTGTCCATCTGGCTCCACACCTCAGCCAGTTTGTTCATCAGAGTGTGTTGTGTCTTTGGGGAAGTGGCTGATGTGCAGTTTGTGTCCTCTGGAGTCAGCAAACTGTCCTCAGAGGATCCCGGGACCATGTCAAGTGGGAGCTCAGGGCCTGGCATACAAAAGCACTGGAGAAGATTGGCTGTGGTGGCAGCAGCAGTTGTCATGATGAAACTACTCGGGGCAAGCGTCCTCGCTTCAGCAACTCAGCCACAACAATCTGTCAGTATGTGGCTTTGGAGAACCAAAGCCCAGGATGGCACTGCATCCCCAACCCCGTGAAAGGCCACGGTCCTCTGTGTCTTTGCCCGCCCTGCACTGCCCCTCGCTAAGCCCTGGCATAGAAACCAAGTCAGCTAGGACGGGCGCACAGAGACCAGGACCGCAGGCCCCTTGCAAATGGAGCTGGGGGCCTTTCTGGTCTCTGGTCAGCTGCAGGCCGCTGCAGCCCTGCTGTCCTGGAATCCCAGGGTGTGCCTGCCTGGAATCTGTGTTCCTATTCCTCATTCCTCCTGACCTCTGATTAGCAACATGTGCCTGAAAGACTTAGCGGCGTTTACTAAGTTGCTAATCTAAACTCCAGCTGTGGCCTAAAACCCAGCATATTGGATTTCAAAGCATTGGAACTCAGCTGGCCTAGAGGTCCTGCTATAAGGATAAAGACTACTTTGATTCTAAATGTAGTTGGAGCCACCAACACCAAGAATTAAATTATGGTATTGGCATCCATATTTTATTATAAAGGAATCCTTTAAATACAGCAAAAGTCAATCAGCCCCATTTATCGCACAGTAATGAGCTCCAGCCTGTCGGGGAGCTACGGAGGAAGGCTTCAGCCAGGAGCTAACAAGATCACTTGGTTGAGATGTCCTTGGCCTCAAAATGGGAGCCCCGAAAGCCATCAGCTTCCCTCCATCCCATTCACAAATACTAATTCTGTGCCAGCCATTGCCCAGGCCTTCCTGGGGGTACAGCCGTGAGTGAGACCGGGGGCCCTACCTCCTTGGGGCTCACAGTCTGGACAGCGAGGCGGGCCTCAACAAGGAAGGGTATGTGGGAGAATTCAGGCACGGCAGGCCGTTGGGGTGGGGCAGCCTCGGGTAAGGGCGTCAAGGGAGGCCTCTGGGGAGGCCAGCGGGCCTGTGTGTCTTGCTTACTCCATGACCCCACAGGAGTTCCGAGAAATGGTCAGAAACCATGATTCATTTCTCCCTCTGAAGAGACTCACTTGGTCAAGAGCCTGCACTCGGAAAGCATGACTTGACCTCAAGCAGAAGGGTTCCGACCAGAGCAGTAGTGGCTTGTGCTGGGAGGACCCTACCGGTACAGCCTTATCATTGCCCGCTGCTCAAGAGGAAGCCAATACACTGAAATAGCAGGTGTCACAGCAGAGAAAGAGTTTAATATCATAGGCACCATGCAAGGAGACGGGAGGAAGTTCTCAAATCCATCTCCCCAAGAATTTGTGAGAAAGGGTTTTTAAAGATAGTTTGGTGGGCAAAGGGCTGGCCAGTGGGGTCTGCTGACTGGCTGGGTTTGGGGCGGAGCCATAGGAGTGTAGAAATTGTCTCCTTTGCTGAGTCAGTTCTTGGGTGGGGGTTGCAAGACCAGTGGAGTCAGTTCCTTGATATGGGCCACCGGTCTGGGTGGGTCAGCCACTCCACAGGAATGCAGGGCCTGAAAGATATCTCAAAACCTAGCGTTAGGTTTCACAAGGGTGATGGTATCCATGGGAGCAATGAAGAATGCTGGGAATCTTTATGACCATCAGCTACGTGACTCCTGAGTAGTGAGCGATTATAGGAAAGCAAGCTAGGGGACAATGGCTGGCTACGTATCTATTTCCCCACCACAGTTCCCACCTCGTGGCCCTTTATTAATTTTATAAAAAGCAGTTTCACTGTGACCACTTCTAATAACAACCCCACAGCTTGCATCTGTGGCCCCACCCCCTCTCAGATACTCTGGACAGCCCTGTAAGGGGTTAAGTCTTATTTTTACAAGTGAGAAACCCAAGACTCAGAGAAAGGAGCTTATCTGCGCAGGGTCACAGTTACTAATGGCGGAGCTGGGAGTTAAACCCAGTCTCCCTGGCTCCAAAGCCCAAGCTGTTTTTACCCGGCCAACTTGCACTTCATGGTAAGGTGGTTCTTTCGTGCTTTTTTCCTTCTCTCCTCTTTCCCAACATCTTAGAATTCTGTTGGGAAATGGCTGTCCTGTTTCCCTTTGTTCTGCTTAATAATTGCAGGACCTTCTGAGCATCCAAAATAGCCAAGCCCAAGCTCTTTCTCTAGGCCAGTCTTCTGAGATGTGGTATGCAGCCTCTCGGTGATGCTGAAAGAATTTTAAAATCCCAAGTGTGCCTGAATACAGCACTAAATTAAATCACCATTGCAATTATCTGTTGCTGAGTAACAAACCCCCTTAAACTAACTTAGTGGCTTAAAACAACCATAGGCATTCATTTTGCTTGCAAATGTGTCATCTGCACAGGACTCAATGGGAACAGCTGGTCTCTGCCCCATGTGGCATCAGCCAGGGTGGAGGGCCTGGGTTGGTCTTGGGCCCCGGGGCCTTGGTTTCTGTTTATAGGTGTCTCCATGGCTACTTGGGCTTCCTCACAGCATGGTGGATAAGTTCTAAGAACATTTTTATGACCTTGCCTCAGAAGTTATATAGCATCACTTCTGCTGCTACTCTTTTGATCTAGGCAATCTCAGAGGCCCACAGAGGTTCAAGGAGAAAGGACCCCAATGCTTTATGGGGTCAAGAGTCAAGTGTTGTCGCACTGTAAGAAGAATGCGTAGGGTGGGAAATGTTGCTGTGGCCATCTTTGGTAAGAAGAGGCCATGAGAAAATCCATAGTAATGCCCCTCTGGTCCATTTTGTGACACCAAAGAGAAAGTCTTGGATTGGGACTGGTTTGTCTTAGAACCTCTCTAATTCTTGGATTTCTGTTTTTATCAAAAGAGCAGTCATTATGCTATAACTTAATAAAATGACCTTTTTAATCAAGTTTCATGTTTACCGTATTGATTGTAAGTAATGCTAGTTTTCCATTCATGGTAATGATGCAAAGTTTCTTTTGTAAATAAGTTTGTTTTTGTAAAACACAGTGCTTTAAAGAGAAAAATTAACCCTCTGTTCTATTTTGCTGCTAGAGATTTGCTCCCACATGTGCATATGAATAAGAATATTCCTTCAACTGTCTTGGCAAAAGCTTATAAACAAGCTGAATACCTGTTAAATCAATTAGAGTTACCCCTATCGTGGGGGAGAATACAGCTATGAAAAGGTGCAAGGGGAGTCTTTGTGCTGATATATCTGTCACCAGGATATATGGTGCAGTGGCAGAAGCACAACGTGGCATGCCACCATTTGTGAAAGCAAAGAGCCCATAGCTGCGTGAGCACTTGGAAACAAGTGGTGGGCGGATAACAAGAAATCTGTGCAGTGGTCACTTCTGCAGAGGGGATGGGGGAAACTTACCGTCCATTGTAAAAAAGTTTTATACCTTTTAAAGTGGGAACATATGAATGTGTTATCTAGTGAAAGAGATTGATAAGCTTATTATTTTCAAATAAAATGAAATGGCACATTTACTCCCTCCTTAAAAAAATTAAACAAAAGGCAGTACCTCGGAGCAGGAGGGCCATGTCACCTTTCCCTGGAGCGAGGTTCCACAGGGCGGCACACCACACCTGTAGAGTCCGGGGCTGGGGGCGGTACAGACTTCTGCCTTCACACCCGCTCTGCCCACAGGGTCTGGTTCCCACCCAGAGTGGAGACTTGGTCTGCATGGCCCTTTATGGTTCCGAGCCCACCCTGCCAGTGGGCACCCAGGCCTCCCAGCTGGACCCTGAGCTCCTCGAGGTGGGGGCCAAGCCTCATTCTCAGTACCAGGGCCCCGCCCAGGGCCTGGCCTGAGTGGGCACTCAGATTCACACGCACACGCAAGGTTAGCTGGACACCAGAGCTCTTGAGCTCACAGGTCTGGCCAGTTGGAAGCGTCCACAGCTGTGTCCTGAGGGTGCTGTCCCAAAGCTCTCGGGTTCTCTCCATCAGCCAGTGCTCGGTGATTGTCCACTGTCTCTGTGATCAGGCAGAGCCCGGGCGGCTCTGGTGCTTCCCCAACCCTGGCTGGGCCCCAGGTCCTGTGTAAGGGTGTGGAAAGAGATTTGCTTTTCTCCTTATTCAATTTTAAGTATGCAAATGACCTATCTATTTTCCCTTTGGAAAATCAGAGCATTGCACATAGACTGAAATCACCTTGCAACTTGATTTTCCACTCAGCAGTATGTTCTGGAGACTCTGTTGAGATATCTGGAGAGCTGATTCATTCCGTGTCATTGGCGCGCAGTTTTGCACAGAATGAGTGAACACATTTTATTCAGGCATTCGTTGTTGCTGGACCATTTGGGTCCTTACCCGAAAGCTTCTCTCACCATCCTTGCATGTGTCTCTTGGCCCACGCATGTGAGTGCTTTTCTTGGGAACATACCAGTTGCTAGGCCATAGGATGTGAAACTTTCAGTTTTAATAAATAATGCTAATTTGCCCTTCAAAATGGCTCTGTTAATTTATTCTCCTACTAGCAGCTTTTGAGAATGCCAGTTTCTCCATGTCCTCACAGCACCTGATGTTATCAGACGTTTTTATTCTTGCCAGTCCTATGAGTAGAAGCTGGTGTCTTGTTCTGATTTGTTTGCTGATTTCTCATGAGGATGAGCACCTTTGTGTGTGTTTATTGGCTGTCCCCATTCCCTCGTCTGTGCATGGCCTAAGGGACTACATCACGTTCACTAGTTTATTCACTGGTTGCCTCGTGGATGCCACATGGACATCCTCCTGTATTGCCTTCTGATCATTTTTTTAATGGTGTCCTAGGCCTCAGCCATTTTGAAGTGCAGGGGATTCAGATGGGTGGTGACATCAGGACAGTGACAGAGTATGGATGACCAGGAAGCCTCCTGTCACCTGTCACCTGCCCTGGCCTCTCATAGCCACTGCCGTTCCTGAGTGTCAGGCAGGGAGGCTCCTAAGGCTGCCACACACCACGACAGGGCTCCCTGCCACCGAGTCCTTCCCAGAGGCCAGCGTGACTGCTGACTCCCAGCAAAACCCACAGGTGCACGCAGGCTGCAGACGAAGGCCCTAGTATGGAGGCAAAGTTGGGTTCCATTCAGCAACTGTCTTGGGTTCCTCCTTTCCCCAAGACACAGTGGCAATCCAAAGGTGAACTGTCGCTGTCCCCCAGGGCTCCACGACCAGTATGTGGAGGTGCTGGGGGTGGGACGCTGCAGGAGTCCCCTCAAATGATACCCGAGAGGCCCACGAACGAGTCATCCCAAACCAGCATTTCCTTGATGTCCCTGAAGACGGCATTCTCTTGTAATCGGCATTCTCTTGTAATCGGTAGCAGCCGCTTCCTTTCTCCTGAACTGCCCCTCAACTTCTGAAAAGCAAGAGGCTCCCTCCGCGGGAGCCTTCCTGTCTCGCTGGTTTTTAGTTTAAAGCTGGTTTTAGTTTTCTTGTGAAATCTCTGGCTGCGTTCTCACAGGGCTTTGATGTCTCAATTACATTTCTGAAAGCTGTTCCGCTTTGGAGTTTGTCCTTCCTTTTTCGCTCTTTGTGGTGGAGGGGGCAGGTCTTTTCTCCCTGCTGAAGCCCCCCAGGCAGCCAGGCAGACCCCACCGTGGCGGGCAGGACTGTGCCTTCCCAGGCAAGCCCCCAGATGAGCGGCTGCTGTGCGCATGAGAACAGAAGAAAGTGAGGGAAAGAAGAGAGGCTAGGAAGGAGGACAGAAGAGAAAGAAAAAAGGAAAGAACGTGTTTATTGTCTTTGTTCTATTTTTAAAAAGTATTTTGAAAAAAATTCCCATTGAGGAAATGTTTAAAGTATTGAGTAAAGAAAATAAACCCCACCTACCACCAAGAAAATGTTGATAAGAATGAATATGATGACTTACATTTTTGATAATACAGAAGCCTAGAGATCTGGAGAGGGTCATCCAGTGTAGAACTAAAAATTCAGGATAAAATATATTTTTTAAAAAATATTTGCAAACACCTGGCTGGACTGTTGGGAAAGGGAAGAAAAGTCTTGCCATAGATGATAAGAAAGTACAAATGCAGGCACCTAAGCCTGCTGGTGTTGGCCATGGGGGTATCTGGCTGTCCTCGGTGGTCATCTGCTTGACGGAATAGGGAGAAACACGACGCCTGTAAGAGCCGAGAGGACAGACCGGGCCACGCCCACACTAAGCCAGGATCCTAGGCAGGTTACACTATGGGAGGATTGAACCAAGGTGTGTGTTGAGGGGCTAGAGAGAAGAAATGTACCTGTCATCTTTAGATCCAAATGAAAAGTAAAAATGGTAGGGGCAGGGGAGATCCGTTGAGAATACCTGAGCCCAAGTTTTTTATCATGTGTGTTTGGGGCCAGGATTAATATCACTTGTGTTATCTCCCTCTTCCCCCAATAAAGTTAAGCCAAATATTTATTTGCTTAAAGTGCTCCCAACAGAACGTATTGGGGTGATGGAAGTATTCCACAACCGGACTGTAGTAATGCACAACGATAAATTTACTAAAACTCAAACTGTACACTTAAAATAAGTGAATTTTATGGTATATAAATCATACCTCAATAAAGCTGTTAAGGAAAACCAAAAGACCTCACCTACCATTCTCCCTCTAATCAGAGACTTCTGTTAATGTTTTGGCACCTTTCTCCGCACTTGTATTTCTTTGTGGGGATACCTTTTTTTTTTAAACATATCAAACTCATAGTAGTAACATTTTTATCCTCTTTCATTTAAAATTATGTTTTCCACTGTCGTTGCAATTATTTGCAAACATTTTAAACTTGGGTTTATGATATGTATTTCAAAAATGTATCTTGAATACTTTCTCGTTTTAAAATAATTGCGAGCGACAGAGCAGCACGTAGAACAAAAATGAAAGTTCTCCCACTAATACTTCCCCCCAACACACTCCCACCTCCCAAGTCTCACTTCCCTCCCCACAGGTGACCACTGTTCACGGTTTGGTTAAACATAACTTTTAAACGGGTTTACAATTTTCCATCTGGTGGGAAAAAAATCCTACTCTGAATAGTTCTCCTGTCTGGGGATGTTTAGGTTGTTTCCTGGTTCGGCTGTCTTGTTTAAAACAAAGGTGGCAGAGGAATCCACTGGTGGGAACTCAGACTGTACATTTAAGGGTCTCTGTTACTCAGGTGGTTTCAAAGTCTCAGGGACAGGCACTAAAGTAGACATTGAATTTGGGGATTACTTTCAAGTAAGAGAAGGGCCCTAGTATATGCTGACAACCCCTATGCACAAGACCCCAGGCTAAACGCTTTTCCTATCTGTTCTCATTTAACACACCAAATATCTCAAGATAAGGGACATTATTCCCATTTTACAAATGAGAAGGCTGGTTCCGAGGGGCCAAGTGCCTTGCCCAGGGTCATTCGCCATCTAGTGCAGAGCTTGGCTCTAAATTGCCAGACCCCAAGTTCAAGGCTTGGTGATTCTGTAACAGAGCTGGGGACTCTTGCTTTCCTGTCTTCACTTAATTTAGGTTAACCCAGTTTAACCATCACAACTGTAAGCTGCCACTGGTCTCTGAGAAAGCACGAAAGGTTAATGGGATTCTTGCTTTGTTATTTTTAAGCTATGGTTTGACCACCTGATACACAGTGCACATTGGACTGATGCTTTATGTACTTTGTATCAGTCCTAAGGCATAGCACTTGGAAGGACAGGGCATTATCCTCATTACTCGGTCATCCTCAGACTCAGACCTGAGTCTGTGTGACTCTGGGCCTGGGCTCTGCTGCCTGGCAGAACGAGAGCTAGTCGAGTATCTCCACCAGGCCGGGCAGCCAGGCCAGGCCTCATCCTGACGTCCATCTCCCTTCTCCCAGATAACAGCGACTTGATCGCGTGCACGGTGATCACCAAGGATGGCGGCATGGTCCAGCGATTCCTGGCTGTCGACATTTACCAGATGAGTTTGGTGGAGCCCGATGTGTCCAGGCTTGGCTGGGGAGTAGTCAAGTTTGCAGGCCTTCTGCAGGTAAGGTGGCCAAGAACTCTGGAATCTCTTCTCGGTTGGCTGTACAAACACACACACAAAATTACCATCTTTACAGTTAATTAGTAACGATTCAAGGAATATGTGAACAAATTATCACCAGAAAAAGTGCTGAAACATTGCACAGATGCACAGATAAGGGCCGAGTCCTCTTTGACCAAAACCCTCAATCCTTACACCTCCCCTCCCCAACGGGAGGTAACGCCTGTTATCAGTATGATCCTTCCAGATCTGCTTCTCTGCCAAATGCATATTTAAATATGATGACATGGACTATTTTTTAAAATCGTGTACATATACTTGACAGTGTGTATGTGTGTGTGTATTTTTCATGGTGTCACAGCGAACATATTCTACCCTTTGCTTTTTTCACTCGATAGCATGTCTTAGAGAACTAACTGTGTTAGGATATGCAGACCTGCTGGTGTTCTTTTTAACTGCCCTGGGACTATACCAAGGCATGTTTAGCCAGTAGTACCCTGTTGGCTGTTGCTAGTTTTTTACCTTTCTAAACAGTGCTGCCGTGACCGGAATCGTTCTTACTTCCTTGTGCACTTGGGCAAGATTTCCCTCGACAGATACCAAGAAGCTGGGGTGTGCCAATTTTAAGTATTAACAGATATTGTCAAATTCCTCTCTAAAATGACTTTTGCCACTGGCAATTTATACGAATTCCCTTCTCCTCACCCTCTCTCCAGCAAAGCTAGGCTCTAAGTTGCCAAGCACCAAGTTGGGGCTCGGGGTTTTTCTGATGCTTGTCAGTGTGATGGGCGACTAATGCCAGCTCGCTGAGCAAAGGAAACGAAGAACCTGAGGGTTGAAAGCAGCCTTGCAGCGTGCCCCTCTGCCACACCACCAGTCCCTGGGTGTCCGGCAGGCACTCCTGGCCTTAGTGTCACCCTACTCCAAGGCAGTCTGTTTCCTAGCTGGGCGGTCCTGGCTTCTGGAAGGACCTTGACCAGGCTGCCCTGCAGCCTCCTCCTCCCCGAAGCGTGAGCTGCTGGCTGCATCCTGCTCATCACGAGAACCAGCCATGTGTTTGAAGATGCTGTTGCGGTCTCTTCCCCAACCTCCTCTTTCTTGGGGTCTTTCTGTTTCAAAAATGTCTTTTGCAGACTGTGATACGAGAAACAACTACAGAAGAATCTTTCATTTAAAAAAAAGACTTCCATGGAAGACATTGCCCATTAGGTGACTTATACTTCTTATTTATCTAGGCTTTATCTAGGCTTATGATCAATTTCCTTTAGAATTTAGTGTCAGGAGAGTGTTTTTCTCCCCTGAAGGATTAATACACGTCCTCTATCATACAATAAAAGCCACATAAACCTTTTTTTTGGCCGACTTCCAATGGCTACTATTTGTCAGGTCGTTACTATACCACGCTCCTTGCTTTAAATGCATAATACCTCACCTAATCCTTACTGCCACATTTTGATGTGGGTATCATTTCCAAAGAGCTCGTGCCAAGTGCAATGCCTAAGAACAGTGACCATCTTACTTCGCGAGTGTTTTTCAATGTTTTTCTCCACCTCCTCTAGCATTGCTGACTTTTGTGTCTACCTCCTGTCTCATGCTTTTGTCTCAAATCACCCCAAACCTTCATGGGATTTTCTATCAAGAGTCCATTCTGAGGTCTTAGATTGGAATTGTCCTTATTATACTTGCAACATGTTTGTTTCTTCTCCGCCTTTTTTTTTTTTTTTTTTTTTTTTGAGGCAGAGTCTTGCTCTGTGGCCCAGATTAGGGTGCAGTGGTGTGATCATAGCTGACTGCAACCTCAAACTCCTGGGCTCAGGCGATCCTCCTGCCTCAGCCTCCTGAGTAGCTGGGACTGTAGGCATGTGCCACCACACCTGGCTAATTGTTTCTATTTTTCATAGAGATGGGGTCTCACTCTTGCTCAGGCTGGTCTCAAGCTCCTGGCCTCAAGCGATCCTCCTGCCTCAGCCTCCCAGAGTGCTAGGATTACAGGCGTGAGCCACCATGCCTGGCCTTTCTTCTCCACCTTTAAATGTAGCTTTCTTCAAATCTTTGCTAAGTGGCCCTCCCTGTCCCTTTCTCAGGGTGAGCCTTTTTCCTTCAGGAACCGAAGACATACAAATGGTTGCCAGTGATGCCTCCTTCTTAAGAGAAATAAGAAAGAAATTGATTAGCAGATAAGTGACTATATCTAAGATCATCCCAGATAGTGATAGAAATTTTAGCTCATTGTCTCTGTTTCTCAGAAGTAAGAATTGTTGGAGCTTGCCTGTTGAATTACCTGTGGCCCTTTGAGGAGACTGGGGTACTTGTTTATTCATTAGATGACTCGAGTCCCCATGGAAATGGGGGCCAGCCAGCATCAGCTCCTTTGGGGCCCTCTGTGTCCCCCCGCCTGGCTCTCCCCCTGGGCCTGGTCTGCTTTGTGCCCACTGACGCTGTTGGATGTGGGAGGCTGATGGTCTCTTTAAGAGCAAAAGCAGAGTTGAATTTGGAGGCCTCTGTCTAGATGAGACATGACCCCACAGCCTCTGAGCAGCTGCCCTCCTCCCGAGCCTGACAAACACCCTTTCCTTTGCCCCTCACTGTGCAGGACATGCAAGTGACCGGTGTGGATGATGACAGCCGCGCCCTGAACATCACCATCCACAAGCCTGCGTCCAGCCCCCACTCCAAGCCCTTCCCCATCCTCCAGGCCACCTTCATCTTCTCAGACCACATCCGCTGCATCATCGCCAAGCAGCGCCTGGCCAAGGGCCGCATCCAGGCGAGGCGCATGAAGATGCAGAGGATAGCGGGTGAGTGGCTGGGCCCTCGGGCAGGGCTTTCGGCATGGTTCTCACTCTGACCTTGAAAACTCTAGTAGCCTCTCTAGAAGATGACACACACGGTTCAGGAATGGATTGCTTAATTAACGAGAGAGGAGAATCTGCTCGGAGTTCCCCACTTCCTAAGTTTTGGTTTCGGAGAATTCCCAGGGCTGCCTGGAAAAGAAAGGGAACCCTCCCTAGCAGCCAAGAGGCCACGAGCAGGCCGGCGTCAGTGTGGGACAACTGTTCTCACTCCTCCACACCGAAATTCTCAAGCTTGTGTTTACAAAGTGCTTCAGCATTTGTCTCCTGCCTTTGATCCTTGAAACGATCCTTGAGATCTGTAGGGCCAGCTCTGCACATTTTACAGAGGCGGAAACAGTGGCTTGTCCAAAGTCACACGGGCAGCAAGTTGGCAGAACCCAAATGCAGAACTTCCTACTCAAAAGCTCTCATGAGAGGCAGCCCCGCTTAGTGAGGGGCCGGGACCCAGCACCAAATTCAGAAGGAAATTGTTCTACATGTCACAGGGATGGTGGTGACGAGGAAGCCCGGCACTGCCCGGCGTCAGGAAGGCCCGGGCTTCCTTAGAAGTAAAGGCACTGAGATGAGGGTGTTCTGTTTCCCGGGGAGGAAGGCAAGACGTTCTCCTTGGGGGAAAAGGCATTCTGTCAGCTCCTAAAAATATCAAGTCTTTCTCAAGATACTCAACACTGCTTATTTCAGGTCCCCATGGTCATGCTGGTATGGTTTCCAGCTCACTGGGGACGGGGAGCTTTCCCAAGGGATAACTTAAAAATAAACCCTGGGAGGGCTGGTTCACTGGACACCGCGGATCTCGCTGTTTGAGGCTGCGTGTGCCTCAGTGACTTGCACGGGCTGCATCCCGTGGCGTCCTCCCTGTCTCGTTTCTCATTTCGCTGAAACTTGGCCTACAAAATCATTATAGAAGCATTTTGTAATGTGCAAAGTGACTTAAATCATTCAGCCCTTTCTTTTAAGATTTATTCGCACAGGGGTTTTCTTCCCCCTGCCCATGTAAAGCAATTTCTCACAGCTGGCACGAAGGCCAAATATTTCATTTGGAAATTGAGAATTATGCCGTAAAGTGGCTGTTAGAACTAACGCCTTGGGTATTTCTTAAATTGATTTTAAAAAGCCCCTCTGAATTGCTATATCGTGAGACTTGTTTATGGAAGAAAGGATAGCAGCTGAGACAGATAAACACCCACTCATAAATACACACGTATGTGCGCATGTGGATTCTTGCTCACATGCTCCTCCCACGCACCTACACACACACACACACACACACACACACACACGCACGCGCGCACACACACACACACACACACGCATACGAACTTTCCAGGCAGAATTGGTCCCACTTGCTTTGGGGTCTGAAAGGGCACCAGAGGCTAAGCCGTGGTCAGAGACCGTCATACCTGGAGGCTGAGGAGCCAAGGTAGAGACTGGCCCAGCATCCGTTCCATTCGAGGAGCCAGGCCTGGAACCCTTGCTCCCTGGTCTCAAGCTTGGCCTGAGCCCCTCACTAGATGCCTGGTTGTGCTTTGAGCCTCAGTGGGCTCTTCCGTGTCCCACTGGTCTCCCCAGCTCAAGGCCGCCTGCTTGGCTCCTCCCAAGTGATGTGCCTGGCAGGGCCACAACCCCTACAGTCCCCCTCAAAGTCCCAGCACCTGCCCCCATGCCACGTGCTAAGAGTGATCCATGGCATCGTTTGACTGCAGCCCTCCTGGACCTCCCGATCCAGCCAACGACCGAAGTCCTGGGCTTTGGACTCGGCTCCTCCTCTTCCACGCAGCACCTGCCTTTCCGCTTCTACGACCAGGGCCGCCGGGGCAGCAGTGACCCCACGGTGCAGCGCTCTGTGTTCGCGTCTGTGGACAAGGTGCCAGGTAAGCCAGCCCCTGTCCTGCGCCGCGGCCCGCGGTGGGGCTTCGAGGGCTTTCTCTCTGTTGAGCCTGTGTGCGCTGCCCTTCCTCTCTCAGAAATGCAGTGAGCTGGGAGCACCAGCTTTTAGAATTTGTCAGAGCACAGCACAAGATAAACACAAGCCCCCAAAATAAATCTTGGCTTTCCCGCGGGTGTTTTACCGCCATGGTTTGGTTTTCCAGAGATTTGTTGGGTATGTGGAAGAACTTCTCAGAACTGACTAAGAAGTTTCTTGGAAATACTTAAATTATTAGTACTGAGCTGTGGGAGAGTAATTTCCTCTTCCATGTAAGATGACTAGAAAGAGATAGTGTGTTTGTTTCCTGCTACAGTCCCCTGAAGAAGTGGGACTTCGGGAGAAGACCCTGCCACCCACAGGGCAGCTGCCCATTTCTGCCACCTTGTAGCATCTCTGCCCACTTCCCCCGGGGCTCGTCCCTAACCCTCCTTCGCCCCTCCCCGAAAGGAGCAACTCGAATGGAAAGTTTAGGTCGATTTGGCAGAGCAGCAAGAGCTGCTTCTCCAGAAGACCAGCTCTCCCCTTCCTGTCCTGACGTGTCTGCTTTAAGTGAATCCATATGTACTCCGATCCCTCGAAAGAGAGACTTTCTCCTGATTACAAAACTTGAGAAAACCAGCTACACTCTCCCCTGCAACCTGATCCTTCCACATGGAGGATTTCAAACTTACATTGCAAGTGTTATGAAACGTATTCAAAAGCAGTTACCGATTTAAGAACAAAATACAGCTGTAAGAACCCGCCTAAAATCTGGATTCTGGCTCCCCTGCCCCCCCCTCAATGATTTATTCTAGTTTCATTCTTTGATTTGATTAATTCATTTTTTAAGTGTGTATGCTGTAGGCATATGATTTTTTAAAATCCATACAGGACATGATAAAATGAAAAATAAGTCTACTTTGCTCCAGAAATAACTACATTTCATGTTAGCAGTTTCTTGTATATCCATCTAGAAATGTTAATTTGCGTGTCATATACATGTTTATGCATGTTTGCTTTTACACATGGGGTTATAACACGTATGTGATTCTGTACCCCTTCCTCTTTTCACTTAATAGATAGTGTTACATGTTAACACATGTAAATCGACTAGATTCTCATTAACTGTTGTATGGTATTTTATCGTATGGATGGACAAAAACAATTTTATCTCGATTTTTTTTTTTTTTTTTTTTTTTTTTTTTTGAGACAGAGTCTCGCTTTGTTGCCCGGGCTAGAGTGAGTGCCATGGCGTCAGCCTAGCTCACACAACCTCAAACTCCTGGGCTTAAGCGATCCTACTGCCTCAGCCTCCCGCGTAGCTGGGACTACAGGCATGCACCACCATGCCCAGCTAATTTTTTCTATATATATTTTTAGTTGGCCAGATCATTTCTTTCTACAAAAACAATTTTGTAACTGTTGCGTGTTGATGGATACTTGGGTCATTTCCAGTGTTTTGCTCTTATGGTGTCACAGTGAACATCCTTGGGGTGTCTTTGCGTAATTGTCCAAATCTTGAATGTCTGTAGGATAAATTCCCAGCAGTAGATCTGCCAAGTCAAAGGGGAAGGTTTTTAATCTTCATATATTAACATATAGTCCTAACATGAACTCTAGAAGGAGTGCACCAGTTCACCCTGCAACCTGTAGCTTGTGACTGTTTTCATTCTTAAAACCACTGTTGGGCTGCGAGATGGATTGTCGTACCGCCCCGCTTTTCAGCTATGACATGTGAGATGATTCTGCCTGTTCTAGGCTCTGGAGGAGTCTTTGTTAAAAAAAATTCTGCAGGTTGTGTCCTGTTCTATAGCAATGGCTGCTAAGTAAATATAAACTATGACTGTGAGTCCAGGTTGACGAACTGCTGATTGGCCTGGTAAGAAATTATTTCTTTAGGGTCATCAGGGCTTCTTTCAGTTCGGGAACTTACTGGTTAAGGAGAAGAATCTAGACCTTATTTGGGCGCTAGTCCTTTTTGGAAGAAGGCGAAGTGCAAATAAATAACTAGAGCAGTGTCATGGTCTTCAGCGTCTGCACGGTCATTTCTCTGTTTGCACAGTGCTTCACGGTGACTTACCACTTACCTCTTGCACCCGCCGGGGCTTCTGGGGGGGGTGAGATCACTAAGTGCTGGGGGTGTGGCCCCAGCTCCAGTGGCCCAGGCCTGCCTGCCAGGGGTAGTGGCACAGCTGGGATGCCCAGTGTCCTGTGTGGGTCCCAGGGTCAGGGAATATGAGGCTGTGACAGTTGGGACGACAGCAAGTCAAAGGTAGCTGCTGAAGGCGGCATCCAACCCTTGGCTGTGTCTCTCCCCTAACTACCCCTAGAAGTGCCACTCAGGTGTGGGGAGTGGGGTGGGGACATTCTCATGTATGTCCCTCCCAGGGAGAGAGGCCTCACGGCCCTTCTGCCTTGGCTTGGTCCCACAGCTGTGGCCTGAAGAGCAAGTCGAAATCCCAGAGCCTTGGTGGGGGGTGGGGGTCCCATTGGGGGACGAGGGGCAGTGGCTGCCCCTTCCCCTTCTCAGGAGTCAGGGCCCCCACAGAGGCAGCCACTCAGCATCTGCAGTCGTCCTTAATTCTTCTCTCCCCCTCCCGTACCCACCACCCTGCTCCACCTCCAAAAACACCTCACCTCTGCTCCCCTCGCAGCCCTCACCCGAGATCACCTGAGAGCAGCAGCCTCCTCGGGCTCCCCAGCTTCCAGTCGCGTACCCTCCCTTCCATTGGCCTGTGGGATCTTTCTAGAACATAAATCAGAGTGTGTCATACCCCTGCCTACATCCTTCTGGTAGCTTCCCGTTGCACTTGGAACAAAATCCACATCTTTCCTTCTGATCTTGGGTGGTGGGGTGCAACCCGGCCCCTCAGATGGAGTCCCCCTATGTCCCTCCAGACTCCAGCCCCCACCCCGGCCACGCCAGCCCTGGCTGCCCCTCTACGCCAGCACTTCTCAAAGTTGTGGCCTCAGGACCCCTTTATGCTCTTAAAAAGTATTTTAAAAGTATTGAGCAACCTAAAGAGCTTTAGTTTATATGGATTATATCTATAGACTTTTATGACATTAGAAATTAAAACTAAGAAATGCTTTTAATATTTATTGATTTATTGAATACATCCATTGCATATAAGCATAACCAATATGGTTTTCTGTGAATAACTGTTTTCCAAAACAAAAAAAAATTAATGGTTCACATTTTTGCAAATCTCTTTAATGTCTGGCTTAATAGAAGACATCTGGATTCTCTTCTTTGCGGCCACTTTCAGTCTGTTGTGATAGCACACGTTATGTGGCTGCTGGAAAAGTCCTCTGTGCACCCCTGGGAAAATGAATAAAGGAAAAATGTCTTATTGTTTTTATGAAAACAGGGATTCCCAGACTGTGCTTTGAGAGCCACTATTCTAGACCATGGAAAGGCCGTGGCGTTGACCGCTGTTCCCTAGACCTGGTGCGGCTGCCTCCCCCACTGCTCAGGCCTCGTCTGTGTGCTGCCTCCTCAACGGCCTTTTCTGATCACTGCCCTGGCCAGGTGCCCCCGCGCTGCCCCCCATCACATTAGGCTGTGTATTCTTCCTGTGGCATGGAAGTTCCTGACCTGGCCGATATATTTGCATACCTGGCCACAGTCTTTCTGCCCCATGGAGAAGGTCACGTGCATGGGTGTCCTGTTTACCTCTGTATCTCAGTGCCTAGCACCGTGCCGTCACTCAGTGTTTGTTGGGTGAAGAATGAGTCAACACTGGTTCTCTGCACAGCCTTGGAGCTGGTCCCATCAAAGCCCTTCTCCCTTCTCTGAACACCAGAAAGACAAGGAAGGTCCATCTGGAGCCCTGGACGCTTGGTGGTTTAGTCCATGGCACTTTGACAAGGAAACACAAAGAAACTGAGACCCTAGAAGATCTCAAGCAGCATCCCTCTGCTTAATTTCTGTCACCAAAGTGAGATGCACCCAGACGAGAGATTTCAGCTGTTTGCAGGAGCCGGAGCGTGGGGCCGGAAGGGGAGCTGGGCGGTGCTGGGAGGCTGCCAGCGGAGGCAGGGCCTGGCCGGGCCTCCAGTGCTGTGGCGTCCACAGCTGCCATCAGGCCCGCAGGCCCTGCGGCGTGACCCCTTCCCGCCTTCTGCAGTGGTGTCTCTGGCCGTCGGCCACACCGTGTGGAATCCTTGCCTCTGCCTGGGGAATAATTCACAAGGAAGAAAACAGCTCTGGCCACATGCCTGAGGGTGGCTGCTAGACAAGTTTGTTTTATTAAGACACATCTTCCGATTTTATCTGCGGGCCCAGGTAATTGTCACAGAGCAGTTTGTCTCCCCTTTAGAAGCTATAAACGATTATATTTGATGAAAATGTACCTTTCATTTCCTTGGAGGAGATATTAGAGTATAAATCAGAGCTAATAGGTGACTAGCCACTTCGGTGTATTTTTCTTCTTCCATTTGGCTTAGGAAAAAAAAAATCACAAATTCTATTTATTGGCCAGTTTTATGTTTATGGCTCTCGCCCCCACAGAATGTTCAGCTCCACGAGGGCAGAGGCTTGTGTGCGCTCCTGGCCAGCGGGGAGGGGTCGGTGGTGGCCAGTATGTGGGGGTGGCAGGCTCAGCCGGGTCTAGACTCTGGCCCGAGCTCTCTGCGGCTTTGAGGTGCTTGGTTTCCGTGGTCCCTGCCCTCACCCGCCTGGCCCGCTGGCCCACGGCAACAGCTGCTTTCCAGAATCTGCCCAGGCGGACAGAGTGTCCCAAACTAGCCCACGAGGCCACACTTCATAAACTCTGACTGTACCAGCAGAAGTGACCCTGGGGTGTCAGGCGTCAGCGGTCTCCATTGGAAGGGCCAGGTTCCTGGCCTCCCAGGGCAGCCTTGTCCCTCACTCCTGGGCTCCTCCTGGCCCAGAGGCTGTGTCCAGGTGTGCACCTGGCAGGTGTGATGGGGCAGGAAGGGCTGGCAGAACACAGCCCAGAGGAGTTCGGGGCTTTGAGCAGAGCAGCCGGCAGGTTGGTATCCCCTGGCCCCACTGATGAGGGCTTAGTGATGTTACAGAGTGATGCCCTCTCTACCTCGTGTATCGTCACTTGCTCTCCACTAGCCTGTTAACTCCGGGACGGGGATGGGGACGGGGACAGGGACTGCTTCTTCTGCTGCGGCCTCCCCGGCTTCAGACCTCCAGTCTTTGCTGTCACCAGCACACGTCCGTGGGCCACAGCCCAGCCCTTCCACCATGCTGTCTTTCTCACTGTGCCTCACGAAAGCCACACATGTCCCACTCCAGGGCCTCTGTCCTCATGCGTCTCTCTGCCCAGAACCCTCTGCACGGCTGGCTCCTTCTCAGCATTCAGGGCTCTGCTCAGATGCCTCAAAAGGGTGCCTTCCCCAAGTGCCCGTGCCACTCCAGTTCCTCTCTGGTTTTTGTTTTTTTTTAATTGAGTTGAAATTCACATAAAATCAAACAAACCATGTGAAAGTGAACAACTCAGTGACGTGTAGTCCATTCACAGTGTTGTGCCACCGTCTCCTCTGCTAGTGCCAGGGCGCTCTCCTCCCCCCAGAGTAAAGCCCGCGGCCATCGGCAGTCACTCCGTTCCCGCTGCCCCGGCCCCTGCAGCCTCTAGTCTGCTTTCCGCCTCTGTGGGTTTACCCGCGCGGGTGTTTAGTATAGGTCCTGTAACACGTGGCCTTCTGTGCCTGGCTTCTTCACTTTGCATAATGTTTTCAGGGTTCATCCACGTTGTGACGTGTTAGTGCTTCATCCTTTTTTGTGCCTGGTATATTCGTTACATACGCCTCATTTTGTTCATCCCCTGGTGGGCACTGGGCTGTCGCACCTTCCGGCTGCTGTGAATAGTGCCACTGTGAGCATGCGTGTACAGGGCTCTGTTTGAACACCTGTTTTCAATCTTTGGGGCACATGCCTGGGAGCAGAAGCAGGATCATGTGACAATCTGACCTTGTGAGAACTACCAGATTGTTCTCCACGTCTTCATAGCCTGTGCCTTTCGCTGAAATTGCCTCCTTGATTTGTTGTTTGCTGCCACTGTCCTGCACTTGAATGGAAGGCACTTGGGCGGGGGGACGGACCTTGCTTGTCTTGTCCCCAACGGTACTGACACCCAGCGCCTGAGTGGGTAGGTGGGGGCAGAAGGATGGGGCTGGATGAGTTGTTTAGTCTCGTTTTCCCAGCAGACTGTAAACTCCTGTGGCCGGGACATCTCTGCCTTGCTCAGTTCTGGTACCTGGCGCCAGTTGGTGGTGGTCTGGGTGCCTCTGGGGAGTTGGACTTCATCCCGTCCGGGCCAAGCTCTGCTCTGCTCACTTCCTGTCCCCGCTTCCTATTGAGTCTGGGGAGCCGGCTGTCTTGGCACAAACATCTGAGTCCCCTGAGTATCAGGGAGCGCTGAGCTTTCACAGGTGTTATCGTCATCAAAGGCAAACAAACCGGCAGTATCAGTAGCCTGACCTAGAACATTTAATAGTTCTTTGGAAAAGCTGCCTTTGGCAGCTGAGTAACCAAGGAAGAGTGCAAGATTACAGTGCGCTGGGAGCCAGCGGCGCAGACCACGGAGGCTTGGCCTGGCATCCAAAAGAGGAAAGAAAAAAAATCGATGTTTAATTCATAGACATCGTTCTGACTTCTCCTCCCCTGAGGATAACATACCAGGTGCAAATGTCATCTCATGGTGGTGTTTCCCAGAAACTAATTTTTTAAGCCTGTTATTTTTGTTTCCGATTATAAAACTGGAGCCAGCTCCCCAAGGCACAGATGCCCTTTCTGGAGTCGCACAGGAAGGAGAGCCTGCCACCCACCGTCCTGCAGGCCCCAGCCCGGGTTAACCCTTCCAGCCTTCAGCTGCAGCCAGAAACTGGCCAATGGGTCAGTGAGGTTCGGAAACTCAATTTCCACCCTGAGGCTTTTTTTTTTTTTTAAGCCAAATTTATTGAGCTGCTAAGCATTTTATGCATTTTTCTCATCTGATCTTCCCAACAGCCCTCAGAAGGAAGGTGTTACCATTTTCCCTCTCTGCCTGTGAGGAAGCAGCCTGCCCAACGTCACCAAGTACCCTGCCCCAGCCCAGGGAGGCTTTGAACCCCAGTCTGCCCGGCAGGTCCTGCGCCCCCGCCACCATTCACCAATTCTGAAGCGAATTCCCCTTTTCTGATTTTAGAGGTAAAGGCCTAACTGTGGCTCCCTGAGGCCTCACTAGTATCTGGCAAAACCACATGGTCAGCTCCAACTCTAAGCATGTTTTGAGCAGAAAAAGTCATATCTATTTCTGGAAGTGTGAGGTATAGTTTGGAAGAATTAACTGTGTCGGGCACTTTATATGCAAGAATTCTGTCCTCCCGACCACCGTGGAAGCCGGTGTCACTGGCCTTGCTTTGCAGATAGGAAACCGAGGCTCAGACCAAGACCACAGAGCTCACGCAAGGCAGGCTGAGATCGTACCTCCACTTCCTGCCTCGAAATCCCACTTGCTTCAAGGCTGGCGTTTCAGGTAAAGATCCCTTATCCCTTGGGACCAGAAGCATTTCAGATTTTGGATTTTTTTTTTTTTTTTTTCAGATTTTGGAATATTCCATTATACTTACCAGTTCAGCAGCCCTAATCTGAAAATCCCAAATCCAAGATGATCCAGTTAGCATTTCCTTTGAATGTCATGGCCTCACGCAAAAAGTTTCAGATTTTGGAGCATTTTGGATTTGGAATGTTCAACCTGTAATGACCGAGCTGCTGCATATGGCAGCTCTGCCACCTGTCTCAGAGGTTGGCAGGATAGACCCTCGTTAGAGAGGGCCCTCGGGGGGTGGCCCTGGCCTGGTAAAAATGCTCCGTATCGCCCTCTTCCGTCCCCCACACTAACACACTCCCAAGTCCTCCTGCTCCAAGACCTGCCTCCCATGGGTCAAGGACACACGTGCAAAGCAGCTATTCAGAAAGATACCCTCTCTTTTTGGTTTTTTTTTGAGACAGAGTCTCGCTCTGTTCCCCCGGCTAGAGTGAGTGCCGTGGCGTCAGCCTAGCTCACAGCAACCTCAAACTCCTGGGCTCAAGCGATCCTTCTGCCTCAGCCTCCCGAGTAGCTGGGACTACAGGCATGTGTCACCATGCCCGGCTAATTTTTTCTATATATATATTTTTAGCTGTCCACATAATTTCTTTCTATTTTTAATAGAGACGGGGTCTCGCTCTTGCTCAGGCTGGTCTCGAACTCCTGAGCTCAAACAATCCTCCTGCCTTGGCCTCCCAGAGTGCTAGGATTACAGGCGTGAGCCACCGTGGCCGGCCAAGATACCCTCTCTTGAGACTGCCACTTCCAAACCAGGCTAGCGGTGCAGGACCCATTCTTATACAAGTTTTTCCCTGGCCTGTCCTGAGCAAAAAGCAGAAATAAGACTTCAGAATCCTGTCTGAGCAAAAGCAGCAGGATTTCAGCTCCTTTCAATGCTTTCTGGCAATTGTTGCGAAGAGGTCAGACTTCAGGTGGTCAGGTAGAGGTCTGCAGACCAGATCCCACTAGCTGAGTCCAAGGGGTCCCCTGTTTGTGAAGACTCTTTGGGAGGCCCCCGGGGCAGCCTCAGGTGCCCTGGAGCTGGGCACACACAGCCCAGGAAGGAACTGCATTCTCAGATCAGCCCACAAGGTTTCCCTGCTTGCAACATGCCCACAAAAGACACTTTCCCCGTAGACACAATAGCAGCTGTTGTCTGAGGAGCCAGCTCTTGCCAAATGTGGATAGACAGCCGGCATAGCCGGCCATCTCGCCCAGATGCTTTTCCTAAGAGCCGCAGGGAGGGGAAGAGAGTTCCAAAGAACTGAGTGTTGCTTCACTCCTCAGGCTCATTCCCTACCTCCGACTGCCGAAATGACTGTGTGGCCAGGAGGCTTCTGGTCCTGACAGTGTGTCAGAGAACAGGGGACACTTCCTGCTTGCTTGAGGAGAGGGGTGCAGAAAGCCCATGCAGGGAGCGTGGGAAGAGAACAAACCCCACGTGCAATCAGCCATTTGACCGTGGCTACAGGTCAGAATGTCTGTGGGTTCGGGCGGGCCCCCTGCAGGGCAGCCTCGCCGGCAGCGCAGAGCGGGCGGGCCTGTGCCAGCTCAGTGGCAGAGCGAGTGGCGCGGCTGCTTGCCCGCACGCACACCAGCGCAGACCTGTCTGTCCTTGCACTTAGGTGTGGCTCCTGCCCGTCCTCGTCACCCGACTTCTTAGTACAAGTCAAGCACGCTGTAAAGTTGGAAAAGGCAGAAAAGCACCGAGAAAAGATAGAATTCACTAAATCTTTCCACCCTGCGGTATCCAGCGTGCTCTTTCCCCTTGTGTCTTCTCTTCCTTCACTGTGGGGTTCTGTTCCTGGCAGCAGCGTGTTTGCCCGGCTGAGGGTCAGCAGAGTGAAGTAACCGAGCACGGCCCTGAAGCCAGAGACTGTGGGTTCAAGTCCCAGCTTCCCACCTCCACGTAAACTTGTTACATGGCCCTGGGCCAGTTTAGTTCACCCCGTTGGGCCTGTTTATTTATATAAAAAACAGAGATGATCCATTATGATGTGAGTCTACTTCACACTATTGAAATGCACAATTAAAATGGTTAGGACAGTAAATTTTTTTATGTGTCTTTTACTACAATTGAAAAAACAAAAAATATAGATGAAAATGTCACCTACCTCGTTAGGCTCTGTGCACATGTCAAGTAGATGCGTAGAACAATGCCTAGCGCATATAAAGCGCGTGACAAAGGTGAGCTGCTCTCCGTAATTTTCGTTGTTAGTTAAGGGCTGAGCGCTCTGTCGTGTGAGCCAGGAGCACAGATGCCAGTGGAGAGCGTGACTTATATCTACGGGGACAAGTCTTTGCCTCTAAAGGAAAGGTCCATAAAATTATAAAACTTTCCAAGGCTTGTTCTATTGAAGTATACTGTTTGCTTCTGACTAGTTCTAGGAACCCCAGGGTGTCCCCTGGAGTCGGATGGAAGAACTGCTTCACCACTTCCCCAGAGCTAGCCATAGTGCCTTTGGGATTTGAGGGATTGAGATGCCAAGTAAGTGTGGGAAAGAAACTTGTTAATTCATTTTCTCACCCCTAAGAGTGAGAAAAACCAAATCAGAGGGCAGAGATGCAACCGTAACAGTGCACGGTCATTGGGTTCTCAGCGTGTCCCTTTCCTTTATGCCTTAGATGGCCTTGTCACAGCATGGCAGCTCCTGGGGGCCAGAGTAGGGGGGACCACCTGGTGGAGAAGGAGGTGGGGAAGTAGGGGAGAGGGCTGGCATTTTTAAAAGAAACTTTTAAAATTCCAAAGAAGTCACATGACAAATAACTGGTCAGGGTCAGGAAAGGGAAGATTGCTTGGGCAGGTGTTGCTGAGGTCCTTTGTGAATCAAATAAACACTGTGCTGTGCGTGCAGAGAAGCCTGGACAGACTTAGGAGCGGGTCGTGGGAGCAAGGAGGCAGGCTGGCGAGGCTCTGGCTCTGCAGGGCTCTCTGGCACCCAGGAGGCACACGTGCAAAGGCACGGCTGCGGGGGAGGGGAGCCAGGAGAGACAGCTGGGAAGCTGGCAGGGCCAGGTGACAAAGGGCTTCACGGGCTTGCCAAGGGGTTAGAATTTTATCCTGGAAACATCAGGAAGTCATTGAGGGTCCTGAGGTAGGGGAGTGATAAGCCAGGGGACGTGGGCAGCAGAATAGACTCAGGTTATGATTGACTGGAGTTGGGAAGGGTGGCCAGGAGGGACATACAGCCCCCACGTGTCCCGCTCACCACCTGTGTAGCAGGTGGCACCGCACCCATCTCATGGATGAGAAAAGTCTCCGTAGGGCCACCGCCTTCCTCAGGTTGGTGTGCATCTTTCCATCTTTCCATGCCTTGTCCTGGGCATTCGCCACTGTGTTTGTGCTATAGGATTATAGCGCTTTTTAATAAATCTCGGAGACGGCTGTTTTCACTCAATAGTGTGTGCTGGATGGAGACTTTCCCACATTGGTTCGTAAGAGCACCCGCGTGTGTTCGACTACTGCCGTCAGTCATCTGGTCAAGCCACTCTTTACAGCCGATCCCCTACTGATGGATGTCTAGGTTGTGGCCAGTGTTTTGTCCTTTAGCACATAAGAGGCACCTCCAGCACCCTTGCACAAGGGTTTCCCCAGGGTAAGAAACGGTGAAGTGAATCCAGAATAGCTAGGCTGTGCAACTGACAGGATCTGGTGACCAGTTTGCCTGGGGAAATGGGAAGCCACAGGGCTAATTTAAGGCAAAATATTACAGAGCCTCAGTGTCTCTCTCCCTCTGAATGTTCTCTACGCATTTAGCTTGCAAGGGCATTTTTTTGTTTGGTTGGGGTTTTTTTTGTTTGTTTTGGGGGGGTTTTTTGGTTTGGTTTTTTTTTTTTGAGACAGGCCCTCACTCTGTCGCTTGGGCTGGAGTGCAGAGGCATCATCATTGCTCACTGCAACCTCAAACTCCTGGGTTCAAGCAATCCTCCTGCCTCAGCCTCCTGAGTAGCTGGGACTACAGGCGCTTGCCACCACGCCCGGCTAATTTTTCTATTTTTAGTAGACATGGGGTCTTGCTCTTGCTCAGGCTGGTCTCGAACTCCTGGCCTAAAGCAGTGCCCCCACCTTGGCCTCCCAAATTGCTGGGATTACAGGTGTGAGCCACCATGTCCGGCCTCACGAGGGCACTTTGATGATCCCAATTTCTGACCCAACAATCCTTGTTATCTCTGGATATTATTCTGTCTAGGAGGCCTTCAGGAACTGTGATGATTGGAAAGGTCTTCCGGGACTGGGGGGTCTGCAGGGGGTGGCCCACTTGTGGCTCCGCTTGTCATCCCAGACAGAGCCTCAGAGCTTGGCGTGATGGGCCACCAGCGGGTTCTGTACGTACCTCCTGGCACCTCTGCTGAGGTTCCAACTTTCTACTTTCTTTTCTCTGTAGCCAGAATCCCCTGACTGAAATACAGCTTCCTTTATTTGTGGCTGTCCAGCCATGGCATTTGGTATAAATGTGCTTTTTCTTCAAGAACACACACAGTATTGTTTTTTTAACATCTGAGTTCCCGAAGGGCCAAAAGTCAATATTATCCCAGTGTGATGGGAATGGCTGTTTTGTGACATCTTTTTTTCACACTTAAACAGCCTGCTTCCTGAAGCCTCAGGGTAACAGCAAAAATATTCCCGAGCCCATCCACTGGAGCTGACGGATGGTTTTACTGTCTCCATTGCCGTGAGCTCAAGTCCTCGGAAACCACCTCCTCAGTTTCCGTGCTGAGTGTGAGGAATCCATACTGTGATTTGGGGAGCAGATGCTTCAGCTGCATGAGCTACTAAGTTTGAACTGTCATTTCTAGCGACACCTCCGAAAACATTTGCCAGTTGGTAAAAATTCAGGCGCATGGCATACGTGGTCTACTTCTAGCCTCGCAGACTTGTTTAAGGCTCCAGGATAAAAGTCCTATTTATTGAATGCCAACTATGTGCTAGGTGCTAGGCTGCTTGCTTTACGTGCAATAAAGAGATAAATATGTAAAAACTGCAGCATTCTTAGTCCCACTCTTACAGCCGGGGCAGGCAAGACTCAGACAGCAAAGCCCTTTGCCCAGAGTCTCAGAGCTAGCGACCAGAAGAAGAAGAAGCCTGCTGCTTCTGATGGTTCTGTGGCTTCCTGAGAAAAAAGTTATCTCCTCTTCGTTCTTCCCTTGCCTGCTAAGTTGATTTGAAGCCTCCATGGAGCTTCTGAGGTCAAAGCACCCTTTTGTTGTGGCTTTCTGAGCATGTTGACCTCACAGCCCGACAGTTGGGCCTCCGGTGCTGGGTTCCAGGCACACTCCAGCCTCTTGGCGCGAGGGTGTCCTTTTAAACCTCAGGGACGGCCGGGTGGCAAGAAGAGTCAGTGTTGAGGGAACAAGCCTCCCCCAAATACCGCCCCCCCCCCACCGCCACCTTAGTAACCTGGAAAATATTCTGGAATAGTTGACACTTACCCAATCTTGGACATTTTGGAAAAATGCTCTTTTTTTGCCAGATTTCCAGCCTAAAGCCCAAGGGAAGTGTCCATTGGCTAAGAGCAGCGTTCTAGTGTCCCGAAGCAGTGACCAGCCTGGCGGGGACCATGGCCTGCTTGTTGTGCACTCTCTCTGACCTCTACACTCCACCACCAGCAAAGAGCAAATGCAGAATCCACCCTGTGTCACCATCCCCACCATGTGCGGCCAAGTGGCCACCCCACCCCCATCCCCATGCAACCAGCACAAAGCACCCGCAGGAAGCTTAAAAGCTACCATCGCTGCTGTGCCACCAGGTGTGTGCCAC
>CM052448.1:8053856-8069755 GCA_028533085.1 Varecia variegata | reverse complement strand
AAGTAGGTATGAGAATCACTGCTGCGAACATTTGTTGAAATCTCTGAAGTGCAGCGAGCAGTTTGCTTCGTGGATTTGAGGCAGAATACAGGTGAACGGTGCCTGCTCGTTGCTCTGGAAGTTACTTCCTGGTGCTGGCAGATGATATGCCAGCAACTTTATTTGGCTCACGCCAATAACTTTAAAAAATATAATCCCAAATGCTATATGTTATGTCTTAGACGTGATTAGGGCTAGTTGTCTTCTTTTTGTGAGGTAGAATCTGAGGAAGGATGTCCAGAAGCACTAGGACTTAATAGTACAGCTGCTGTGTACTGAGCAGTTACTCTATGTCAGCCACTGTGCTAAGCGAGGTGTATGGATTCTTTTCACTTAATCCTCACCATGATGTATGAAGTAGGGTTTATTTCCCCCTTATATACCCAGAGAAACTGAGGCTCGAGGCTACAGTGCTGGTTACACAGCCAGTCAGCATCAGGGCTGGGATTTGAACCCATATCTCTTTGTCCCCAAAGCCCACCTTCTTAACTCATATGCTGTGCCTCTATTTCCCCGTCCATACCCCAGCGTTTAGACCCCCAGGCCGGTGCCTGGAGGATGGCCGGGGAAGCGCAGCCGTCTCGCAGGCCCCGGAGCAGCTCAGAGAAGGAGCAATCGGTTGGCGCCTTGCCCGGTGCGCAGTGCTACACCGGGATGCTCTCCCCTGTGTGACAGGTGATGTGCCCTTCAGCACCAGCCCGGAGAAGCCACCAAAGAGAGGCTCCAGCAGTTCTGTTGAGGAGGCAGGATGTACTTCTCTCCAAAGAAGTGCTCTCACGATTATTTATTAATTGTGAAAGGAAGAAAAAAATAATAGGGTTTCCTGGAAAGGGATAAAAGTTCAGTATGATAAACTCCCAAAAAGCAATCAAAGGCCAGAGAGGACAGAAAAGTAAAGGACAGAGAGATTAAGAGGGATGCTGAATCAAAGCTGCGAGCGTGTTGGCAGAGGCCAGGGAGGGGCGAGCTCCGTGGCGGTGGAGGTGCAGGGCCGGCGCTGCTGCGGCCAGAGCGGGAGCCACCCGTGGTGGCAAGTCAGAGCGGCAGCAGGACTCAACCCCACGAGGTCACAAAGGCCCTGGGGACAAGCTGATGATGACAGGAATGAGTGGGACCAGTCAGCTGTTTCGATGTTATTGCAGGCAACATCAAATTAATTTTTGTGCATTGATACATGAACGCAGAAAATTATAAATGCACTTTGTAAAGCTACAGGAAGAAGAAATCACTCACAATCTTACCAGCCTAGAAGAAAGCATTTGTAATATTTCAGTTTATTTTCCATTTGTATTTTCTCTGTTTTTTCCCTTTCATTTTTTAAAACAATTTTTAGTTGCCTGAGAAATACATGGGTTGATTCTTCATTTAAAAAAATCAAAACATTGCAAATGAGACTTAAGTCCCCTTTGGCTTTTCCTCCCCATTTGCCACCTGTCCCCAGACACCCCACAGTCACCGTTTGCCTCATCTTTTCCCAGACCCTTCTCTGTGTGGTTGCATTAAATACATGTGCCCAGGGCCGAGGGACAGGACAGGGCAACGACCCCTTCTCTGAAATTCTAAAGTCCAAACAGCTCTGAAAATGAAAAGATTTTTCCCAACTCACTTAGTGGCAAAACTGGCCCTGAACTATTTAAGGGCCATTTATACGAGTTGTTGATGCCAGTTATTTTAAGCACATGTATTTTTTCTGCAGAAATTTAGTATTTTGTTTTAGCTACTTGAGACCCAGCTGAGGGTGTGACATGATATATATGTATGCACCACACGGACTTTTAACTCCTAAAGATTCGAAATTCCAGGACACTTCTGGCCACAGGGATTTAGGGTAAGGAGTTATGGATCTGTAATTGTCTTATGATTTGGGCTGCCTTTAAAAAAAAAAAAAAAGAAACGCCTAAACAGAATCATAATTCTTTATACCCTACTGCGGCTTGCTTTTTTCAGACACCACTGTGAATCAGGAATCTATGTTTATGCTTACAGATCTCATATGTTCCTTTTCACGGCTGCATAGTATTCTGCAGTGTGGATGCTTGTGTCTCTTTGGCTGAGCAATTCAGTTGTTCCAGGCTTTTGCTGTCCCAGACAGTGCTCCAGTGGGCACCAGCATTCACACCTCTCTGTGCACACACGTAACACAAGAAGCTGAACTGCTGGGTCCCAAGGTTTTGTTTTTAATAATGTTGCAGTCATGTCAGAAGTGTTGCCCTGCGCTGTAAAATACCTCTTCCCAAACTTCATTCTTCATGGCTGCGTAATAGTCCATCATCTGGCTATTAGTTTCCTGAGGTAGATGTAACAAAGTGCCACAAACTTGGTGGCATAAACAACAGAAGTTTATTGTCTCCTAGTTCTAGAGGCCGGAAGTCCACAGTCAAGGTGTGGGCAAGGTTGGTTCCTTCTGAGGGTGTCAGGAGGAGTCTGATCCAGGCCTCTCCCTGGCTTCCAGTGGTTTCCTGGCCACCTTTGCTACTTCATGGCTTGTAGAAACATCACCCCAGTCTCTGCCTTCATCTTCACATGGTGTTCTCCCTGTTGCGTGTCTGGGTCCAAATTTCAACTTTTTAGAAGATTCAGTAATATTGAATTAGGGCCCACCCTAATGACCTCATCTTAACTAATTATTAATGCATCTGCAAAATGACCCTATTTCCAAATCAGGTCACATTCTGAGGTATTAGCAGTTAGGACATAAGAATTTGGAGGGGACATAATTCAACTCCAAACAGTCTGAATTAGCCAAAATTTACTTATTCTGCTTATACTGGCTGGTTAAGTTGTTTCTACTACATGATGACGCACATCCTTATGCAGAAGCCTTGGTCCATGTTTCTAATTTTTCCTCTAGAAACCATTCCTAAGGGTCAGAGGGAATGTCCTATGTAAGGCTCGTGCTAGCACCTCGCCAGGTTGCTTTCCAGAAAGCAGACTGGGGGCTTCCCCTGGCCGCACCTGGGCTCCCTGGAGTCGTAGCCAGCTCGGTGCTCCAAGGTGAGGTCCTGTGCACATGCGTGTGCTGTGCATACCTGCCAGCATGGGCACGGGCGTGCTTTCCACCAAGTCACATCTTTATTTCTCATTCCTGCCAAAAAGAGGGAGAGTCTACAGGTTAATAGCAAACTAGAAACCATAGCTCAAAATGTCTCTTTGGGGCATGTTCTCTTGCAACCATAGAGATGAATAGGGATTTCAGAAATACGGGGCCCTCCGGGCATCAGGCATTAGATCAATCAGTGAAATTTCACTCCCAGGGCAGCTTGCCAAGCCAGACCAGGAGGGAGAAGTGAGTTCTCTGATTTAGTTCAGTCTGTAAAGCCCACGGCCGCCTGCGTCAGTCCCTGCTGCAAAAGGCAATCAGATAATGAGCACTCAGCCACTTTGGGGGCAGTGGGGGCTGGCCAGAGCAGGGGTGCTCAAGGCCACCCAACCTGGTGGTTTCTTAGGGTAGATTCTGAGAGCTGGGGACAGGTAAAGAACCGGGAAGCCAGAGCTTAATTAATGAGGACTTCAGAGAACGAGGCAGAAGAGGAGTCCCCTCGGAGAACCAGAGGGCCTTGTGTGTGCAGTGAGCGAAGGCAGAGCTGGGTGCTGGAGTGCTGCGGGCTGGGAACCAGCACGGGGCGGCAGACGCCTAACTCAGCAAGGCCAGGGCCAGCTTAGCAGAGACCAGAGAGCAGGATGCAGGGAAGGATAAATTTAGCCTGCGTTTCAGGGGAAAACATCGATCTCAAATGTAGTGCTGTCTTTTAAAGGAAAGTGGAAGCCTTAGGCCAGTCATTTGGGACAATTTCACTTGAACAGATAAAAGCCCAGGAAAAATGAACACTTGTAACCAGCTCATCCCGCTAGCAAACCCACAGGATCTTCTTTTTTGGCAGGAGGGCGGCTGATTTCTGCATGGGCCTGATGGATGGTCCACCCCCGCCCCCCTTTTCTGTTCCCAAGAGAAGGTGCTGCCTTGTGTTCTGGAAAGATCTTAGGTTTATATTTCCCATCCCGCATGTTCATCTGCACAAGGAGTGATGCAGGGCCTCGGCTTGGAGTTTGCCTGGCTGCCACCGGGGTCGCTGACATCTGATGGGCCTCACATGTCGGAGCAGGGCCACTGCCGGTCCCTCCCAGTTGTCTAGAAACTGCGCAAAGAACATCGGTGACTGGTAGCTGTAGATGGATTTTTCTGTTGTTTAAACCAGGGCCCTTCTGGCATTCACGTGGCATCCTGAGCATTGTTTCTACCTGGGCAGAGCGGAGGGAACCAGCACAGAGCGAAACAATAGAGCACCTGTCCTCATGGCTAATGCAGCAGTGACAGCGTCTTTCATGTGGCCTCCCTCTGACACTGTTCCCTTGTTTGCAAGGGGAAGAAAGTGCAGGCTGTCAATATTTGGGGCACTAATCATCTGCATTTGGGCACCAGGGGTCATTGAAAGGCTGAGACGTTTCCAGGAATTCGTGGCTCTAAAACCGTAAGGCTGACCGTAAGGGAGCTCCAGCGAGGGTCGGAGAGAAAGAAACCCGAATCTCCGCCCACCACCGCCCTGGGCCCTGTGCATTGTCCATTGTGTCTGAGATTCTTGGGAAGAAATGAAGTCAGTGCACACAGTGATGCGGGTCCAAGTTAATAATAAATGTGGAGGAAGGAGAAAGGATGTTCAATATTTAAACATTTCAGAGCGCTCAGTTTGTTTTGCCAGTTACTGCCCTCCGCCGGCTTCCTGGATGGGTTCTGTACAGCCAGCGTCCTCTCCCTCCCTCTGCAACTGGCGTGTGATGCTAGGGATTTGGACAGAAAAGGAAACGGTGCCTTTTCTAGGCAGCCCCAGACCAGCAGGAGTTCTTCTTGTTTTTGTTGCCTTTCTTAAAAGAAGGAAGAGGATGACAAGTGGAAACAAAGGTTTTTATGAATGCTGGGGCCTTGGAGGGAGTTTCTAAGCTTTGGGGTCATGTGCACAGTTGTCTTAATTTTCCCAGATCTGCTTCTCCTGGAGTGATCCCGTATTTTAATATAAGTGTTGTACTTTGGTGCTTACCTCTAATAGATTAAAAAGGCTTAACAATAAAACATGCGGTTGTGTTTAAGAAACGTCCATCCAAGTGTATATATTAGACACGTTCCTTAAAAGTTGCCTGTAATGCAGAATTCTGTGAATCAATTTCTTTTTTCTTCTTGACACACATTATATAAAAGGAAAAGTATTCCTTCGGGGGTGGGGGGAGGGAAAAACATTTGGCCCCAAGACATAATAAAATCATGCTTAAGGATGCAGCAAACTTTAAAGTCTCTTAGTTAAAGGAAATCAATACTTTTATGATAAAATATTAATAATACTAAAAAAAAATAAGTCAAAACTACAAATGCAGAATAGCCAGGGTGATTTTAATGTTGAAGACACTGGCTTTATCGTTTGCGAGGAAGCAGAAAGGGAAAAGAGAGCAAACAGAGCAAACCCTAGCCTATTCGGGAAGCCCCTCTGGTTCCTCGTAAGCACCCTTTTTATGGGTTTTCTATTAAAAAAACACACCTTTCGTTAAGTGCCAAGGTTATTTCCAAGTATTTTGTTGAAGCTGCTGGCCTTTGAAAATGAGAGAATGAATCTAAGCTGGAGATAAGAGCGTGTGGAGGTGTGCATGCTACACACATACACACACACACACACACACACAAACACACGGATACGCTGACGGGGCAGAGAAGTGGAGAATTCGGGAGAGCCACCTGTTGGAAGACACAGCTGCTGCTTCCTCCCTCCCCGTCCTCTGTGACTTGTTCCAGTCGAGATCTTTAAGAGGGACATATTCGTGGGAAGCTGAGCCATAAGCAATGGCTGTTCTCGTCGGCCAACTTGGTTGAATATTGGCAATTTCCTACGTTTCAACCTAAACCATCATCTGTCAAAGACATACAAAGAGTTGTGTGTCTTGAATGCAACATCACCTGAGTTTGGAGACTCTAGATGAAAGTCACAAGAACTCCATTTCATCATAAACTGTTTTTATGTAAATCCCCTAAACTTAGATATTTGAACTTACTTTTTAGCTTTTCTAGCTCTCTCATGTCTCACTTTAATAACTCCTAAAACATTCGTAAAGGCTAACGTGAGGAAGATTTTTGTTTTGAGTTTCGTCGTTTTCTCTAAAGAGCTGACCATTTCTTTCACTACGTACCCCTTTGTCTAAAGGCATTTATAAAAATGAAAATTTCCAGTTCTCGCTTCCTTGGGCCCAAGTCCCGGGCACCACGAATTCCAGCTCGGTGATTAAGAAAGCAAGTGCCTCCCGCGCCCTTAGACTACATCAGTGCTTTCAGTCCTCACGAGCTCTGTGAGCCGTGGTGTTCTGACCCTGCTTTGTATGAGAGGGGACACAGGCTCTCAGGGTAAGTGGGTCCCCGGAAGTCACATGCCCATGGGGAGAGGCCAGACCCTGGGCACTCTCTTCACCACTGCATCCTGTACCCAGAGCGGAAGCTACAGTCCCAGAGCTAAAGCTTTGCTGTTCTCAGGGCTTCTCCCCTGCAGAGGACAGAAGGCTGTGTCCCACAGGTCTGCCAGGACAGAAGTCGCAGTCTCTGTGTGGGTTTGCACACGCTTCCTGATTCTCTCCGACCCACAGTCCCAGATAGCATCTCCAGTTCTTTTTGTGATGACAGAACAATGTAATAGAACGTCATCAGCCGTCAGTCTGGCCTAACCCCAATCCGTTAAAACATGTGGGAGGACAGGCTTTGGTGACAGGGCCAGGCTGTAGGAGTCAGCCACCCCACTGTGCAAAATCGGGGTCCTGGCAAACACGGGCACATGGAATGGGACTGTAGGCATACGGCCCTCGGCCTTGGGAGCACACTCAGTATGTGTCACCTGCACGTCCCTTTGACAGAGAATCAGAATGAATCCCTGACCCCTTTGTACACTGCCACCTTGTTGAAAACACGGGGCAGGACATATGACCACGTGTCAGTGTGAGACACACAGCACACGGCCTCCCCGCTTCTGGCCCGAGAGGACAAAGCAGGGCTGATGTGACTGGAGCCTTGCCGGGCAGGAGCGCTCCTCGGCCAGCCAGAACCTCGGAGGCCGTCATTGCATGCAGGGCTGTGGCTGCCCACCCCGCCCCTGGCGGGTCCCTGGCTCAGCTCCCTTAGGCTCCTGGGCCAGAGCAGCGGGTCATGAGTGCCTGTGTCTGGTCGCGTTCCTGGTCACTGTGTAACCCGCCTCCCTCTTGCTGCCCTTTCAGCCCGGTTCGCTGCCTCAGTAGAGAGGCAGCCGAGATGGACGCTGATGAGCTTTCTAATGCCTTGGCTGAGAGACTGTTGTGGAGCTTTTTGGTTACTAATGTACAGACGGTAATGCCATCGGAAGAGGGCAGGGGCTGGGCGAGGCAGGGGCCCGGTCCTTGGGAGTAAAGCCCAGTCGTGGCAACACTCAGTGCTAAAAATCCAAAGCTGGGTTGTACCACTGTGAGAGATTCTCAGAGATCTCATCCTCCTGTCCCCGCCCCCACGTGCCAGCCGACCCGCTGCGTCCTGGAGAAATGCCGTGTCCGAGGCAGCGCAGGAATGCCAGCACAGCTGCACGCACAGACACATGCATTCCTGACATCCACGCAGCCCAGATGTCCCCGGTAGCAAAAGGGACATTTACACGTTGGATCTCTCCCCTGGGTGGCAGCCCACACAACACAGGCAGGCCTTCACTGAGAATTTCTAAGGGCACAGTTAGGACAGAGATGGCACAAAGAGAAAGCAAGATACTGAAAGACCATTTTCTCTTTTCTGCAGGTTTTCAAGTATAGTCCTTAGAATCCAAGAGGATTTATCCGTGGATAAAGAGCTATAGGCTAAAAGATTCTGCACGTTCCCAGCTATTTTTGTATGTTGGACATGTTATCCCTTGAAAAGCAACCAGAAATAAAGTCTTTAAGCATTTTGAGGTGCAGCCAGTCAGTGATGTAGGGGTCGCCCGTGGTGAGCTTCAGGAAGCAGCCCACGCTGGTGGCTCAGGCTTGGCCCAGGAAGGCCGTAGAAACACCTCTTCCCCAGGGGCCTGATATGTAGATCCGCCCCCTGGGCTGGACAGGAAGTAGCTTCTTTGGTGCCAATGCACAGGAAAAAAGTCAGAAGTCACCGTTGTGGGGGAAGCCCTTAGATTGCCCCGAAAGCACAGAGTTCTGTGCACACAGCCGGAAACAGTCAATGGTTTGAGGCTCAACAGAGGGAAGCAGAAAGGAGAGTCTCTACACAAGTCCCTAAGGCTTCTGCCTTTACCCAAACCTCAGGGTCCTAGCAGTGAAGGAGGGACTTGTGGGGGACACCAAGGGGCCTGCTGGCCCACAGGGTCACTGCCATCTGAATCCTACCCACGTGTCAGTAGATTCCTTTGTTTTTGTGCACATTTCTCTTAGGAGTCCCAGGCGAGCCTGGGCGCACCCGTTGTTGAACTTGGATCTGAACCCTGCTTGCTCAGACCCCTAACACGTGCTCTTAGAACCTCTGTGGGGAGCTTGGGCCCTGTGCCCTATCTTCCTGGTTGGCTTCCCGGGGGTGGCCCCCCACTCAGTGGCTCCCAGCCCCTGCCTGCCCTCGGTATCACACTCATCTTGCCGGAGGGTGGGTTCCAGAGCTGCCTCTTGAGTGAGACGCGTGAACAAGAAAGCTTGGTGTCTCCTGTGGGTCTGTCTAGTGAGCTGTCCACAGCCACCGGCAGCTGCAGTCCCAGACTTTGTCACATCCCAGCCCCTCCTCTCCAGCCCCAGGGACCTGGCAGGCTGCACTGGGAGGTGAAAGGGCAGAGCCGAGGACGGAGCCAGCCAGGGGAGAAATACGGCCACGGCACACTTGCTGTCTTCGGTTTGTGCATGAGGTCACCAGGCCGATTGATTTTTTACTGTTTCCCAGCATCGCAATGGGTGGTGAGAAAATATGAACACTGCATCGCCAGAAACCTGAGCTGCAGCCTCCAGCCGAGTTTGCTAATGAAAGGCGAGCTCAGGCCGCCCGCCCCGTGGTCTCCATTCAGCTCTGAGACTCAATCAGCCCTCAGCGGGTTTCCTATTCTGCTTTTCAGTCTGAAACTACCATAAACAGTGTTGGCTTTTGCTAGGGCAGGCAGCTCTCCCCTCCAAATCTTAGAGCTTCTTCCTAGATCTGTCGACATCTGCACTTCTCCATAGCACCTCTGCCTCAGACTTAGACGTCTCGATCACGTAGCTCGGGAGCTTGGGAGCTACCCATCTCTGGAGTTGAGGCAGGGTGTCCCCAACACGTGGACCCCAGAGCTAAAAATGGATGCTAGCGACCCCCGTCTCTGCCCGAGCAGACTGCATGCTGATGGCTCACACGGACGGGGGACAGTGTGCTTGGTTTGGCTCGCCGGCGGTTGCCCGCCTCTTGTTTTTAAAAAAGGATGTGAATGAAGGTGTCAGTATTTTTAAAAATCAGGAAGCTTTACGTGCAAATCCAGATAGCCAGCTTCTCTTGAAGAACCAGAAACGGCAGCCGCGCTGAGGCCCGTGTTGTCACGGTCGGGAGAAGCCGGAGCCGCCCTTTCTAGTCCGCCCAGTCCCCACCAGTGTCCGTCGTCTCCATGCCGCACGGGCGGCGTCCCACGTACGCGTACTAGCACGCCTGCGCTCCTGTTTTCTAATGTAACAGCATAGTCTGTCAGTGCCCGTGTCCCTGTCAAATAAGGGGAGACGGATGACAAGGGGAAGGGCCACCAGCCTTTTGCCCCCCACCTCTCATCCACCTCCGCTGCCAGCCGGCCAGCTTTGCCGTGCATGTGGTTTTCAAAAGCAGGATCCATAGATGTGTCTAGAAAGGGGAGGAGAACCCCCTCCTTGGCAAGGCACTGTGGCAGCCAGAGCAGTTCCATTTTCATCTCATGTGTAAGTCGGAGTTTCGCTGTTTAGGAAAAAAAACTTTGAAAAGGGCTGTCACGCGGTGTTATCTTTACGGCACGAGGCTCCATCTCGTCGGGCAGCTGCGTCTCCTATGAAGCTGCTTTCAAGGACACGTCCCAAGAGGGTTTAGTGGGACGGGAACTTTGTGGATGAATCGATGTTTCATGGAGGTCGCCTGGTACAATTCTCCCTGAGGTCTTGGCTCCCAGAGCTGAATGGTGACATTAACTTCCCGTAGCTGGAAGTCGTTCGGGTGTAACTTTTCACTTCCCATTCGCCTGTTATTGTTGGACTCTCATTTAGTTTTTGTTTTAGTGGCTTTCAGCGTTTAGAATCTATGGCCTTTGAGTTTGAGTTTTAAAATATAAGCCATCTCCAATCCTTCCCGGATATAAGTGCAGGAGGCAGTGGGGTGAAGTTAGTGCCCTTGAGTAGAGTATGGTGAACCCCCAAATTCTGAGCCAGCTGGGGTCCTTCCACTTCAGCTCTCTCAGTTATCTTCCAAAGGGTAGATTTTTATTTATTTGTTTACTTATTTTTAGACTGAAATAGTTGCACTTCAGTCACGTAGCCAATATCCTCAGAGTAATTACAGTGTACAAAACAGCACAGCTCTCTCGGCAGGCCACAGAGGTCAGCTGGGGCCTCCCTGCTCACTTGGAGATTTAGGAAACCTTTGGCTCAGACCCCTAGGAAACTGGGGTTTCTGGTCTCCACCGTTTAGTCTCTCATGGTCCTTGCTGTTTCCAGGTCTTGGCCCCCGTGTGAAATCTCTGTGGCCTGGTATGCACCCAGACAAAAACTCAGTCCTTTCACTGGTTTTCACCAAAAATAGTCCACCTGTGCCACACAGGAACGAATTGAGAGAGTGTTTCCTACAAGATTTGGGGGACCGAGAGCAGGCTCACATCCCCATCTCACTGGCCCATTCCCCTTTCTCTCCACCATGCCCAGATTCCTCTAGCTGGTATGGGGCAGCTTTCCCTGTATGGAACGTGCTGGTGGCTGACCGGTCCCTTGTCCCTAGTGGACTTAGCTCACGTCCCTGCATTAATAAAACTTTTTCCTCAACTGTATCAGTTAAGATAAAGCTCAACTACATAGTAAAGACAATCCCAAAGGAGAAATTCATTTCCCTCTCAGCTAAAGGAAGCCTGGGTGGGGGTCGCCAAGAGCTGCACAAAGACATCAGGAACCCAGGCTCCTTCCTGGTCAAAGATCTGCCATCCCTAATGTGTGATTCATCCTCATGGCTCAGAATGGCTGCTGGAGTTCCAGCCATCACATTCATTTTCCAGGAAGCAGAATGGAAGAAGATACACCCACTTTCCTTTTAAAGAGCCTTCTTGGAAATCCCACATGCCACATCTATCTCATTGGCCACAACTTAGTCATGGCCATGCCAAGCTGCCAGATTCTGTAGCTGCAGCTGAAGGGGAGAATGGGTACTGAGAGAGAGTTAGCAACATCAGAAACGCTGTCCAAAACCCTCTGAACCCGGAGGATTCTAGGTGGTGGTGGTTAAAGTAATGATAGTCCTTGCACAAAATACCTAAACACTTTGCGGTCAAGTTTCTTATGCTCTACTTGGGCAGGCCGACTCCTCCACAGCTGATGAGGCCCTGAGGCTGGACAGGGCAGGCTGCAGGAGCACAGGGGAGAGAACAGTTAACACCACTTGCTGTGGAAACTCCTGCCCAAGCTGGCCCTGAGCTGCGTGAGCCATGAGGGATGGGGGAGGGATTTGTGAAGACAGAAAAAGGCAACAGCGAATCCCAGTCTGGGGACCAGCCCAGCAAAGGCAGAGCACGCAAGTGGTCTGGTTATGGGTCTGGGGAAGGACCCAGGCTGCTGGAGACCGTGGCCTGTTTCCAATGCTCCCGACCCCGACACCCCGCGCTGCTAGGGTTTGAGGAGGGACTCGACTTGAAAGGTCTGTGGGGGTTTGAACTCCCCTGAGTCCTGTGGATTTGACCAAGAATGGAAAGCTACGCAGCAGACATTATCATCTGAAATGCCCACCAGGCCAGGCAAGTTGGGAGGGGAGGGAACCAGCTGTGCTCTGCCCCCTCCAGCTGCTGTCCCGTGGGAATGGGGCTCAGTAATGCCAGATCTTCTCATTATTTAAGAAGCCAGAAGTCCAGATTTGTGTGTCAAATCTCCCAACATGTGAATGGTGGTACCACAGCAGACAAACGCAAACGTGATGTGAGCAAAGGAAAACCCGCTGCAAACCCAGGGCCGCTGCTGGATCCCGAATCCCGCGGTGACCTGGTTCTGGCGGGGAAAGCCCGAGCACCCAGACCCCCGTGGAGGAGGAGGAGGAGGCTTGTCCAGGGTCTCCACGCCAGGGTGGGCAGAGCTTGGATCGAACCTGGTATTCTGATTCCAGGCCCGGTGCTCCTCTATCAGTGGGCCTGAACTAGAAGACCGGCGGCCTATTTGTGGTATTTCTGTGCTCGACAAATGCCAGAGAGTGGTTCGTTAGTTCATCTTCCAAAAATAACTGACGGAACAGGGCCAGAGGGCAACAGGAAGACCCCAGGCTGCCCGCACAAAGCCCAGGGCTCCTGGAAAGTGTGGGGTGTGTTTCGCCGCTGGCGTCGGTCCACCTGCTTTGGCCCGGGCTCCGGGGAGGCGCTGCTGAGTCTCGGGGAGAGATCCCAGGAGCTCCGGTCCGTCCAGCTCCGCAGCAGCTCGCGTTCCTTCCTTCATCCGCCCTTGTTTCCCGGTTTAAAATAACGTTCGTATTAATAGTAGGAGTCTTGGAAAATTCAGACGAGCACGATAAATAAAACTCCCCGCAGTAAAACCATCTTGTGCTCGCACTGCGTCAGCATCGGTCCCTCCCTCTGTTTTCTGTGCTCTGGGCGAGGGAGGAGGCGCGACGGGGAGCACATGGGACGCGCTTTTCCCGACCTTTTCTCATTTACTGCATTTTGCGCATTTCCTTCGGTGCTTAATCTTCTTTCATCCCAGCGTTGTCATGGGCACCAGCGGATTCCGTCATCTAGACGTATTGGATTTCACGCGGCCTTTCCCTAGTTCTTGGACATACCAGTTGTCCTCAGTTCCCTGGTCTACACGCCAGTGCTCTGAACGTCCTTGTCGTTCCCTGCGCGGATGCACCCAAAGGGACTTCCGCAGCCTCGGTTCCCAGAGGTGGAGTTGGTCAGGCAGTAGGAAAGTTCAAACGGCCTTTGCTAGCCATTTCACAGCTGTGCTTGAGACAGGGCGGGCCGGGAGTGTTATCTGCTGGAGCGGATTTCGGGGAGGCCGGGGTGCCTGCACCCCATCCCACCATCTCTGGCTCGTCTGTGCGTCTGCAAGCACTTGGCAGCCCGTGTGCGTTTGATTTATGCCCAAGAAGCCTCTGATGCCTCCGCCAAAGCTAGTTCATCAAGGACAGCCTTGCTGGGATGAAGCAAGAACCAGAGGACAGGGCGCCCTGGCCACAGCGCTCATCTTAAATTCTCTCCAGCTGACTCTGTGATGTGTCAAACCAACTCTCAAAGCAGTTGCCACCTGGGTTTCCAGAAAGCCCCTTGAAATTTCAGGGGCAGGGCTGGGCACCCAGCAAAAAAAACAAAAAACCACTGTGCCTTTCTGTGTCCCAGCACCATTGTGGAGGGGAGAGAGAGTGGAAGGGAGGGAAGTGGGGTTTCCTCTGCTCAGCCAGACTCTACAACTGGGTGGTAGCAGAGGTTGGTGATTGTTTTTTCTGCTCAACTCTCAGTGCGTGCAAATCTCATTGCCAGTCTGTGGTTTGACCCCACCCCATGCCCCAAATGAAAGAGCTTGAGCTGAGCGCAGGGTCAGCATCTCATCTGCTGCCCAGAGGCCCCACTCCGGATACCTTTCTGTAATACACTGGAGCTTTACAGAGAGCGAGAGAGAAGGCTGTGTCTTCAGAGAAAAGGGGTGTGTGACCACCTTGGCAACAGCCGTGTCGTTCATCCATTTGGGCTGGAGTCATCATCGCCGAGAGTGTACAAGGCTTAATCCCAGCCCTGGTACCACACGCCCTGGCCCCCTGGTCGTGGCTCTGATAACCAGGCAGCTCGGGAAAAGCCACCTTGACATTTTGATTTGTTAAGGGGTAATTCATTTTCAAGGCAAGTAAATAGCTTGTAAACTTGGGGGTTTACCACCTTAAGTGATTAAGAAGTAAGCAGCTATAAAACTGGCTCTATGAGGCTGTGCGGATTGTCCCCAAGGAATCTTCCTGACCAGTGTTTGGATTTGCCGGATGTTTGCCACAGTTCAGCTGAGTGCCCCCTCGCCACCACCCCCCCTCCCTCCACACACACTATATCACACGGTGCCTCTGCCTGAGAACTGCAAGGCTGTGAACCCTGCCATTCCCTCCACAAGCAGCCCTCTGCAGCAGGGCAGGGTGGGAAGTACCCTCTGCAAAAGAGATGACCCACCACGCTTGGCACGGGCCAGGTCACTTTGCCGGCCACGTGGTCTCTTTGGCAGCTACCTGCTCAGCTCAGCCGCTGAGTGAAGGCTGCCACGGTCTGTCTACAGACAGGGCCATGGCGGTGTTCCAGTAAGACTTCACTCACCAAACAGGCAGCGGGCCTGTTTGCCGACCCCTGCTCCACACCCCACTGCCTTCCTGAGTTCAGAGAAAGGTGAGGTCAGGGCTGGAGAACCTTCTGGAAGAAACATCAGCGGGGCTGGACCTTGCGAGGGTCAGGCAGCGCAGGCGGCATGAATGAGGTCTGGGGCTGGCTGTGGTGCACACTCACTCGGGGACGTGGCAAGGCTTGGGTCAATGGCCAGGAGGGCCAGGGTCCCCTCTCTTGGCTAGAAGAATGACTCGCCCCTTCTGAATCGCAAGACAAAAAACAGGTGGTTCACAGAGCACCATCACCGAGGCTCCTGCCCAGTTCCTACAGGAGTGGGGAACTTGCAGCCTTAAGGCCACATGTGGTCTTTTAGATCCTTAAGTGTGGCTTTTGCCTGAATTTAAATTTGACAGATGTTCTGTGGATTCAGTCAAAAGGCTGCACGTAAGGATCTAGAAGGCCACATGTGGCCTCAAGGCCGCAGGCTCCCCACCCCACCGAGATCCCGGTCTGCAGGAAAGTACGCATCCGCCAGAAGAGGGGCCGCTGGGCTGGGCAAAAGGGCTTAGGTTTACCATAACGAATACGTTTCCTGAGCTCTCGGCGCGGGCCACGCCCTTTGCTGGGCTTGATGGAAGTTCTCGCGTTTTTATTCCCACAGTGGTGGGGTCGTGGGAGTAGGTAATGGCGCCCAGGTCGTGGCTGGGAAACAGAGTCAGAGAAACACAACGGCCATTCACGTGTCGGGTGCCCATGTGGGAAGCAGGGCTTCTCCCAGGCCTGAGTGTCCCCAAGATGTGGGGCTCCCCCACCCGCACACGGGCTTGGGACGTGCGCGCAGTCCCCGCCTCCGGGTCCTGGTGTTGCTCGGAGGGCTGTTGGAAGCTCTGCCGTCAGGAGCTCTACGCCAGAGCTCGCATTGCCCCTGAACCTGACCTCCCGGGAACCACAGTGGCAGAGCGGGTTCTCTGGCAGGGAGACCCCCAGGGTGCTCCCCTCCCACCAGGGCGTGGCTTCAGAGCTTGCGCCTGGTGCCGGTCCTCTGGCGGAGCTCGGGCGGTCAGCAGACGCCTGCGCTTCCGCACGAGGATGTCCAGCATCCCTGTGCAAACTTGCCAGGAGCCTCGGAATCCCGAGGCTGCGTGTCCCCCTTCAAGAGCACAGCTGACACACTGCTGTGCCAGAATCAGGCGCCCGCTTTATGACTCACAGCCTTCGTGGCTGGTTGCACCCTTTTCCTGGAAATAGCTTCAGAGTGTGTCCAGGTCAGCCCCATGACCAGCGAGGTCAGCTCGTTCCTGGGCAGAGCAAGCCTTGCCAGGAGCTGGGTCTGGGTCGTTCCAAGGGGCCTCAACGTGGAGGCCGCCAGTCCTGCCTGTGAGA
>CM052448.1:8029169-8053356 GCA_028533085.1 Varecia variegata | reverse complement strand
GGGAGAGCTGGACCCCTGTGCAGCCCAAGTGTCCAGGAGCCGGCGTCCTGTCGCCCACACGTCCCGCATGGCTGGCCCGGTGGCCCTCAGCCCCCTCCCTAGTGAGAAAATTGCAGGGTTGGAATCAGCATTTTTTTCCCCTTAAGCATTTTATGGTTTTGAGAAGCTGGAATTGCAAAGAACACATGGTAGAAAAAGGAAAATAGACCCAGTTTTAGAGCCAAAAGTGGGGCCAGCAGGAATAGTTTAGAAATATCTTCTGGGATACCCCTGTGCACCCACGCAAGGTACATGCACGTGCTCCCACACGCTTACACACGTGTACACACGCACATGCTCACACCATCACACAGCCACACTCACTCACATACGGTCTCCGAGTGGGACTGTGATCAGAAAACCATCTCCTCAGATAAGAACTCCGTGACCTACACCAAGTTCCGAGTTGGCTGGGTCTCACACGCGCTCGGCGTGAGCTGCTTTGGGGAGGGCAGAAACCTTCCGGGGTGTCAGTGTCCGTGTTTAAAGCGTGCTGGACCATGAGCCGTGGCCACCTGCCCCGAGGTTTCACAGAAGCAAAGACGGGTCTGGTTGCTGGTGGTGGCCACTGTCTCCCCGTCCTCAGCAGCCCCCGCGCTCTGTCTGCAGGGGCCACCTCGCCCCAGCACACCTCCCGTTTGGGCCAACCGAGAGCCAGACAGCCCGAGACCCACCCTCGTGTCATTGCCTCGGTCCCCACAGTCCCACAGGACTTGTAAGGACAGATCCCTGAGCAAGAGATGTTGTCTTTTCTCCCGGTTTTCTCCGTGGCATCATTTTCGTTATCGTGGTAAAATACGCATACCATGGAATTTTACCTTCGCCGTTTTCCGGCGTGCAGCCGTGGCGTCTGCGTAGCCGCCTTGCTGCGCGGCGTCACTGCTGCGCTTTGCCTCCGGGATCGAGCTCCTTCCTTCCCAGTGCGGTGCTCCTAACGTTTCTGTTTCAGCCAATTAGAGCCCACCGCTTGGCCACCTGCGCCGGGTCACCAGGTCACCACCCGGAGGGGTGGCCCCGTGGCCAGGGAGGGGCCCGTGGAGAACTCCAGGACTCGGGGCTTCAGGGTGTGACACCGAGACCCCTGAGAAATCTGCTCGGTTCACTTAGCTGGTTTGGCTCCGATCCTGCCGCCCCGCACCCTGCCCCCCGCAGACTGTCCTGGGGACGCGGGGATTTCGTGTCTGAACTCTGAGTCCTCGTCCACGCTGACAGGCAGTTCTGCTCTGTCCCTGAGGTTTCTGACCGAGACCAGCTGTTGTTGACGACCCGAAGTCTTTCCTTTCCAACAGGACCTACCCTCTCTGTCCTTGACCTTCAGATATCCCAACCCTGCCTCGTCTCGGTGGCGAGGTGGGGGCGTCTGATCTGCACGGGGGACCGGCGCCCCGCGCACCAGCGGCCGCGAGCCCACGCCGGGCACTGCCGCCTCCCTGCCTGTCGTCGGTGCTCAGCGTCCGTTGCTGCTCTGTGTCGCCTGCGCTGTCTGTTGTTAAAGGCTTTCTATGATCTGTCGCTGTGTTTTCCCTCTAGTCAGGAGTGGCAGGAAAGGACGCCGGCGAGTGTTCAGCCTGTCGGAGGCCGACAGTCACGGCGGCCACTGGGTTTAGTGCTCCGACGGCAGCTGCCACGGCACCTCCCGCACAGTCCGTTCAGGCAGGTGTCCTCTGTTAGCCGCTTGGGCTGCGACGTCCACCCCACGCTGCGTTTCCACAGCCGGTAGGGTCTGCACCAGCCAGGCGGGCCGGGCCTGCGCGCAGAGAGTCAGCGTTTCCTCAGTTTCCCCCCAGCCACCCTGCCTGCTCCCTTTGTGGCCTCATCTCAGCCGAGACCAAAGCCCTGGCCCTCGACCGGCCCTCGGGTCAGTCCTTCCAAGCCAGACCTGTGCGGCCTGGGGGCGCCATCCTCCTGCCGAGACCCCGCAGTTTAAGCCATGAGGGTTGGGTGGCAGTTGGCTGGCGAGTGGAGCACGTGTAAAAACAACCAAGTCACCTAGTTGCTTTTTTCTTTTCCTTTTTCCCCCGGCTTCACTCAAAGTTAAGTGGCAAAAGTCATTTCCCTTATAAATGGCTTGTCCCCCTTGTACACTGTACGCCCAGGCTGCCAAACACGGCCGAGGCGGGTCGGGGGGTGCCCGGCAGCCTGGCTCGCTGTCAGGACCCCTCCCTGTGACCCTTCTTCTGTGGCTTGCCGCACCCCTGCATCGGCAGTCGCGCTTGTCAGCTGGGAGCCTTTCACCTGCTTTGCTGTTTAAAAGCTGTTTCCTCTGAGCTGTCCCCTCTGCTTGCCGTGCGGGTGGCCCTTCTCCCCGCCATCCCCCAGCCCTACCTTTCCCGGCCCAGCACAGCAAACCCAGGTTTGTACTGGAAACTCTTACTTGACAAGGGGCAGTGGGGGACCAGCCCCAAAGCTGCAGATCAGCGTCTGAGGTGCCGGCCAGGCACGTGGGGCCCCTGCCTCGCTGTCCCAGCAGGCCAGGGCCGTGGGGAGGCCCGTCCACCGCTCACGGAAATGTGGCCGTCCCCGGTTTCCCGCTCTGGCCTCAGGTCTGTCTCCCTGGTCCATGGCCAGGGCATCAGACTTTTCTCCGAATCCCTCGTTTCCTGGGCCTGGTCCCAGCTTGTGACCTTAGAGCTCAAAACCACCAGCAGGCAGGCCAAGCCAAGGTTCACCAGTGACCTTTGCAGCTCAGTGCTTGACCAGAAAATGTTTCCTTGCTGGAAATTTCCCCCGGGGTAAAAACCTGGCAAGTTCTCCTTTTTTCCTCTTCCTTGCTTGGATAAATGTGTAGATCACATTCAGGAAGCAGTTCTTGGTGAAACAGCCAGTGACAGCAAGACAGTGTGGTAGGTGGTGGCTAAGAAGAGGTTGCTTTTTTCCTTTTTAAAAAAAGATAGGCTACTTTTAAGGGAAAAGCCAACCCTTTTAATAAAAATTGTCGGCTCTCTTCCCAAAGAGGAAACCAGTTTTGCGCGTGTGGTTGGTTTGTTAGTTGGTTTGTTCTTTTTAATATATTTGACTACGGCTTCTCCACGCCCTTGAATATCCTCATCACCAAAAACCCCATCAGGGAGCAGGGTGAGGCGTGCCAGCCTCTTTGACTATCCGCATGCAAATGCATGCTTGAGCAAGGCGGGAAGCTTCCATGGCACAGTTGAGAAAACGTGCAGGAAACACTTTGCCTCCCTGTCCGCAGATGACCGGACAGTGCCACTGGGGACTCAGTCATTTCTGAGCCCATCCTGAGCAGCTAAAGTGACACGTGGCTCCACCTGTGTGTGAGTCCGCAGGGACACTGCTGCCCGCCAGGGCAGGTGAGTCTGTCAGAGAGCCACGGCTCTAGCCAGGTCGGGCCGTGACCCTGGGCTGACACCAGCCCAGTGCCACCAAGCGTCCCCACTGAATGGAGCAAATGAGTTGAAATTCAGAGAAACCAGAATTCGTATGTAATGTTTACTCAGCACTTCTGGGCTCAGATCACACCTCAAATCACTTTTTCCACTGGTGTCTACAGGCGCCTTCGCCCCTTCCCACAGTGAGGACAGCCCAGCAGCCCACAGCGTGCAGCGGTTGCCTCTGGAACTTTCTCTCTCTCCCTCTCTGTCTTCAAAAAAGCCTTAGGAAGAAGTTAGTTGGGACCTTTAGAGCTCGTTTTACCAGAGTCCCGTGGGAAGAAGTGCCGCGGTGTCCGGGAGAGTCCGTCCGTTGCTCGTGCCCTCCCTCCCCGACGGGGACCCTCCTCCCGCCCTGCATCCCATTCTGTGTGCTGTTGGCTTTTATTTTGCGCTTCACTTTTCCATCTTTTACTCTGTGTTCAGTTTGCTGTTCTGTTTTATTTTGGCCTAATTTAAAAGAGAAAAATAAATCAGTAAGTGGAAGCACACCGAGCAAAACAAGTCTGCTGTCCTTCCCGGGACGCAGGGCGCCCTAAAACCTGTCGCTCCGCACAGCCCGGTCGGCGCCTTCTGCCTGGGGCTGGTGGACCCCTGACCTGGACGGACAGGAGTTTGCTTTCCAAGCGTGCCGCACGCTGCCGCCCCGTGCTTTTCAATGACTGGCGTCTGAAGTCCTGGAAGACGTTTTGCACAGGGAACTCCAGGTGCATCTGGTGTTTCTGTCCAGGCAAACGCGTCATTGGAAAGCAAATAGGCCACCATCTGGTTGTAGGATTTTGAAAAGCACCAAGAAAAGAAATTGCCACCCTAAAAATAACTGCAGCGGGTGGAACCTCAGCTGCCTTCCTCCTGACCTGGTTTCTCCCCCTGGCCCCTGGCTCAGCGTAGCAGTGGCCGGATCGGTCGCGCCCCTCTGTGGGTCCTAACTCAGCACTTAGAGCAAGGGACCAATCGCAGCTGAGGTTTTGTTTTGGTTTGAAAATTCCTTTTTTTTTTTTTTTAAGTATTGCAATGAGTTCCCCTTGGGTAAAAGTCACCAAATGTAGACTCTGGAAATGGCCTGAAGTTATAAGCACCCTGAGTACTTGGGCACACCCAAGCCCAAGGACTTGTCATCAGGCACATCCAAGATCCACCCACACGTCGTAAACCTGCCTGGGCCAGGTCTCTGCACCCAGGAGCTGTGCTTTGTAATCTACACAGTGATTTTGCGCAGGCCCCCGATTTTTCCCTGGCATCACAAGTCAGGGTAACCTTGGGCCCCGACACATTTTTCCCAGGCCCAGTAAGACTGGATTTAGCAGCTCTGTGTCCCCAAAAGGAGTCAGTGGAGCCACCCTGTGCCCCCACCCCCAGCCAGCCGTCTCCCACCTAGCTTGCCCTGGGCCTTGGAGCAGGAGGGAGTAGCGGGTGCGGCTTGAGCAGAGTAGCTCCAGGGCTCAAGGTATTTCTGTTTTTTCTCCCCCAACCCAGATGCCCCCACGATTCCAGAACAACCTCAGCCTCACCTTCCTGACCAGTTGGTGATCATCAACGAAACAGAAGCAGACTCCAAGCCCAGCAAGACTGTGGCCAGGGGCACAGCCCTGGAGACAGCCAGCCTGTCCCCCAGCCTGGTCCCCGCCCCACAGCCCACCCTCTCCCTGCTCTGCGAGGACACTGCCGACACACTGAGCGTCGAGTCACTGACCCTCGTCCCCCCTGTCGACCCCCACAGCCTCCGCACCCTCACCAGCATCCCCCCGCCGCCCACGCCACCCCCAGTGTGCACAGAGCCCCTGGGCGAAGACACCGCGTGTGCAGAGCCTGCAGGCCCCACCGGGCACTGAGTTGGCACCGGGGCCTCCCTTTGTGTGCTCGTCTCCGCCAGCAGGGACCCCAGCGCAGCTGCCTAGCAAGACACATCGGGGAGCAGCCCCCAGCAGCCATCTCAGCCACCTGGCCCTGCGCCCCTCGAGTTGGAGGGAGACCAGGCCCCGTTTGAATCTTCCTTCACTTAGCGCCTCTTCAGGAACAGGCTGAGGCTGGTGGAGACACCCCAGCGAGTGCAGATGACGGCAGTGACCGCCGCAGGGAGGAGGGTGAGCTCCTTGTCTCTGAGCCCGGGTGGCAGGACCCACTGGCTCTGTCACCATCCCCAGCGTGCACCGAAGAATTGGACCCGGTCACTTTAGGGAGAAATTTGTAGAAAAGTGAACTTAGTTGATCCATTTCCTTTAGCTATTTATTTCCGCTTTTGGCAGCAGATGAAAAGCATTTCTTTTAAAAGCATCTATTTAAACAAAGAGTCCAAAAACATCCTCAACGCTAAGTGTTGATGTCATGTTAGAAGTTTAATAATACTGTTAAGAGTTCATTTTCATTTTCACTTTCTCTTGACCTTCCCAATGTTTTCTTCTAGGGTTCTCAGTGTGGCTGTCTCCATTTATTTAAGTGATTCTTATTTCTCTGTTACTCAGCAACTCTGCGAGCCTGTGGAATGATAAAGTCCCTTCCTGGAAAGTCTAGATTATTTTTTAAACAAAACTAAGGGAGATCCATGTATTCTCAGGTACACAGCTGAGAGGGCCGAAAGTTTCTCTCCTGTAGCAGCCAAGAGGCCTGTGTCGCCTGCCGGGGACGTCCCCGCTCGGGGTGCGTCCTCCCCTCTCTGTCCTCAAACCAAACGCGGATGGTCTCCAGCGTCGTCTTCAGTGTTGGCGTCTCTGTTTGTCTAAGAAAGGACCGTTTGGGGCCGCGAAGACTCCAGACCCTCTGCCCCACTGCGTGTGGGCGTCTGAGCCACCCGGAGCCAGCTGCCACCCTGGAGCTCTGCGTCTGCCCCGCTCTCCCCCGCCACAGCCCTGCTTGTCTTAACACGAAAACCCCGCGGTGCCCGTCTCCACTCGGGCTGGGTGCGGCCGGGCCAGGACGCAGGTGTGTCTGACGCGGCGCCCAAGGTGCTCCTTTCCGCCTGGACGCAGCTGAGCGACCCCTGCCTCTCCAGTCAGTGGCAAGACCTTCCCCAGCTGTCCTCCCAGCACGCCCGCAGATGTGTCCAGGAGGAGTGTCAGCACACGGGGTGCCAGTGTCCGCTGAAGCCTGGCGTTAGGGTGGCCCCAGGAGGTACCCTGAGATCTCACCATCTACCCATTAGAGGCACGCGGTCCCCACCGCCTCTGCCAAACTGCTGTCCCGGCAGGGCGGCCAAGGTCAGTTTTCAGCCTCATGAAGGAAACACAGTGGGCCACCAAGGAGGGGCAGCGGTGCCCCTGGGACAGGTCTGTCCAGTCCTCAGAAGCCCTCTGGGTAGCTGTGCCCCCCAGCTGGCACACTCACAGGCACAGGGACCTTTGCTTCAAGAGAGAAAAGTCCCAGCTCCGCGAGGAGGCCGTGTGGGCAGAGATTGCAAGGAAGGACAAGCCGTGACCTTCGGCAGAGCCCCTGGGAAGGATGGGGCGGAGAAGGGCAGGGGGTCTGGGCAGAAAGGACCACGTCGGGATCTGTCACTGTTGTGCCGGAGGGCGGAGCCTGTGCTGCGCTGGCTCACCCAGAGCCACGCACTTCTGGTTTTGAGATGACTCTGTCTTTGGGCCGGCAGACACGAGAGAAGGCGAGTGACTGCCCCACCCAGCGGCGCCACCGCAGCTCACGGAACACACACGCAGTGGGCCCAGGCCTGCGTGGACCGCCAGCCTGCCGTCGGGAATGCTGGGGCCCGGCCAGCCTTGTTGCTCTGAGCACTAAAGGACAGAGGTCTCGGGCAGCGGGTGGACAGCACCCCGGAAGGACTGTGCCCTGGCCACAGACGTGTAGGGTGGGGATCCCCTTTAACCAGGCCTCCCTGACACTGCCGGTGAGGAGGAGGGGACACGCCCTATGCCAGGAGGTCTGGGGGCCCAGAGGAGGCAGCCAGCCTTTTTGGCTCTAAAGGACCCCACCTTGCCCAGGTCTTGGTCGTCTTGGTGGCAGTGAGCACCGCTGTATCTTCAGGAGTACCCCGCAAACCTAACAACTGGGGCGCTCCCAGACAGGCCCCTTCAGACAGGACACACTGGGTCTCTGGCACGGGCAGCCGGCGCTAGTGCAGGGGCCGTGGCCTCTGACACGCAGGCCACAGATGTCTGGGGTGAGTCTCCGCAGACCCTCCAGCCCACGGCCTCTGAGTCCCTGCCCCCACCCCAAGTCCATGACTGGGTGTGCGTGTCAGCTTGGCCACATGGACCCCCAAACCTTGGCTTGGAAAGTTGTCGTGGAGACCTCACGTCCTTTCCAGTTTGGAGGTGCGGTACAGGTGCCGCTCCCTGCAGGTCCGGCCCTCTGCGCAGCAGGCAGCCTCCCGGGACCCAGACACTCGGGTCCCCAAGCAACCCAGGGGCGGAGTGAGTAGACACGCGCTGGACCCCTCTGAGATGCACTGTTCTTAAAAAAGGGCACGGAGTGAACTGACTTTGATCTTGTCTAGATGCAATAAATATGGAATATTTAATGTAGTCATGTTGATGTGGGCAGAAACCGTATGGCTCCTTATGTTCCTTTGAGCTAAGTATGTAAATTTTTGTCCCAGGGAGGGGGAGGAGCCGGGGTTAGGAGAGGTCGATGCTTCTGAGCCTCAGGACCGAGCTAGGGAAGTACCTGCTTTCGCCAGGGTGACTCATGCAGCGTGGATACCGAACACGAGGGTGGAAATGAAAACTGGAACTTCCTTGTAAATTTGAACTTGGCAATAAAAGAGAAAAACGTTACCGGGAATGCGGCGTGCTGCTCCTGTGCACCGTGGCCGGAGGCTGTGGCCCGGCAAAGGGGAAGCTTCTCAGCAGCCTGACCCCTCGGCCTGTCACAGCCGCGGGGAGCGGTGGCTGGAGCCCCTCCCTGCTCCCCGGGTCTCCTCCCTCCCCAGCCCTGCCCCACTCTCCTCCTCGGGTTCCAAGTACGGCTCCAAGGCTGGGTGTGAGGCCTCCGCGTCCCATCGGGGGTGCCCGCCCACCCCTGCCAGGCTCGGTCCATGTTCTGCCCCCCTCACCTGTTGGGCAGGTGGCTCCCCATCCAAGCCTCAAGCTCTGCACCTGTGGCATGGGCCAGTCGCAGCCCTGCATCTCAGGACAAGCTCAGGGAGTGGCTGTGTTGTTGCTGGGCGAGGGGGGAAGAGTGAGGTGGAGTGGGAGGGCGGGCACAACTGGGAAACATGCCAGTGTGCGCCAGCGTGCGCCAGCCTGAGCCCAGGAAAGCTCTGGAAGCCGGACCACAGGTTCTCAAACGCTTTGATGCTCCAGCTTCAGCCCGGCCCAGAAACAGCCGGGAACTTCTGGGCCTTGAAGCAAATCCGAGTTGAGTGTGAAGAACAAACAGGGCGCCCCTGCATGCCAGGGCCGAGGCGATGCCCAGGGACGGAGGGAGCCCCGCCCCCCGCCCCAGCCTCGCACTGGCGGCCGCAGGGCCACCTCCCCACCAGCCCGGGTTCATCTCAGATCCGTTCCTTGGACATCTGGCCACAGGACCGGGCCTGTGAAGGCTCTGGGGCCCCTTGGGCCGGGCTGGACCCCGCTCTGCACCATGGCCTGGTCACTGCAGGCCACGTGCACTGGGTGCTGGATGCTGGACCAGGGCCTGGCCTGCGGCCCCCCTCATCCCCACAGCCACCCTGCTTCATGGGCACGTGGCAGTCACACATCTCCACTGCGGTCTGCAGGAAGGAACTTGCCGGAAGGAGGTGGAAGATGGCCTCAGGTGGACAGGACCAGGGGACAGCAGCTGCTGGGGGCTCAGCCACCTCCCTCCCCGTCCCAGGTGTCCGCGGGCCAGGCCTGGGGGTGGGGAAGACAGGTGCAGGGAAGGAGGGCTGGGTGGGGCGGCATCTCCTTCACACAGATGGGGACACTGAGGCCCTGGGGCTCAGCGCCTCCCCATGGAGCCCGCGTGAAGCCGGGCCTGCCTGCACCCCGCCTCGTGCTCGTCTGAAACCCGGATTGCTGGCCCGAACGTCCGGTGCTGTTGGCAGGAGGATGGAGGCAAAACAGGTGTGAAGCGGTCTTGGAATCATCTGGAACACGCCCCACCCCAGGCCTAGCCAGTCAGACCTGAGGCCATTCTGGCTGAGGGTCCTTTTGCATGGCCCTGGGCTCACGGCGGGTGCCCAGGGGAAGTGGCTTTTCCTCTTTTCTTCAGGGGCAGAGTCTAGAGCCACCTTGGCTGGGTCCCCTCTCTGAACTCAGTTTCCTCCTCTGTAAAGTGAGGACAGTGCAGCCAGCACCTGTCCCCGAGGTGGTCACAGGGTAGCACAGGCTCGGGGCGGGGGGGGGCGTGCGGGCGCGGCTGAGGGGGGACATGGGCCAGCTGCATCTGCACCCCAGGTCAGCTCAGAACCAGGTCTCTGTTCTTCCAGAGCGTGTTTGTGCCCCTCTTCCCCCAGCGGCTGGAAGTGACCCGCTGTGGCTCAGCCACTGCAGTGGTTCCCCGGGGCCTAGTGAGGGTCCCGCTCGGGAACCACAAGCCGAGGCCCGGAGGGAGGGGCCGGGGAGGGCAGGTGGCGGCTCCCTGCCTGCCGGTGACCTAGGCCGGCCCTCGAGGGGAGGACCAGTTCCCGGCCAGCGGCGTCTGGAAGTCCCCTTCCCTCTCCTGCTTCTCTGCGGCTCTTCAGGGAGGAGGGAAAAAACCCGTGGCGTCTAAAGTGCTTTTCTCCAAACTGAGGTCTGTTCTGAATCACCAAACCGGGCACACGGGCTTCCGGGCACGCACTCGAGGGTGGCCGATGGGCAGCGCCTCTGTCCTCCACAGGCCACGGGGCCGCAGCCCCTGCTCTGCCCACGCACCCACCGCCTGGGCCACCGTGAGCTCACCCGGCCCACACCCAGCCTGCTGCGGGTCTCTCCTCCCCACGCCACGGGCCACGCAGTCCGGCCTGGCCTCCCCTGAGAGCAGCGTGTGCCCAAACACACATGCCTCACTCCCCGACTGTCACTTCCCTGACTCTTGACCTGCCCCTTAAAATTCAGTTTATTCAAGAGGAAGTCTTTACTCTGGAAAGAAAAAACCAGAGCAGCTTAAAACAACAGATACTTACTCTTTTGCGGCTCTGGAGGCCACAAGTCCAAAATCAAGGGGTCGTGATCCATCCATCCTGGGTTTGAAAAACAAAAATCAAGGGCCAGCAGGGCGGGTCCTCCTAGGGCTGGGGGAGGGTCAGCTCCTGCCCCTCCCGGCTGCGGGTGGTGCCGGCAGCTCCCGGCCTCCCTCACCTGGGAGCACCCACGCCGGTCTCTGCCTCCGTCCATGTGCTCTTCTGTGTCACATCGGCCTCTCCTTTCTCTCGCAGGGACACCAGCCACGGTAATTAGGGCCCACCCTGGTCAAGGGTGATCCTATCTCAGGACCCTTAACTTCGTTACACCTGCAAAGACCCTATTTCCAAATAAGGTCACATTCCCAGGTCCCAGGGCTTAGGACATGGGCATATCTTTTTAGGGGGAAATCACCATTCAACCCATCATGCGTGCCAGAAATTAAAGATACCATAAAAACACATGCAATAAAAGCAAATCCTTATAACTTTTCTTTTCTTTTCTTTTCTTTTTTTTTTTTTTTTTTTTGAGACAGGGTCTCACTCTGTTGCCCAGGCTAGAGTGCCATGGCATCAGCCTAGCTCACAGCAACCTCAAACTCCTGGGCTCGAGCGATCCTCCTGCCTCAGCCTCCCGAGTGGGGCTACAGGTGTGTGCCATGACACCCCACTAAATAAAACTAAGTTTTAGCCCAGCTCCCATTACCTGCCACAGACTCTGGGCCCAGGCCTTCCCCCTCTCTGTTAAAGGGGAGACCCGTTAGCACCTAACCAAGATTTTCTCTAATAGGATCAGAGGGTCGAAAGGACTGAGAGAAATGAGCCAGCTCACTCTGCGACAAGGTTAGGTCTGTGTCCTTGTCCCCCTAAAAGTGATCTCGAGACCGCCAGAGGGGAGATGCTGCCATGGCACACGCAGGTCACAGGTCATGGTGTGTTGTGAACTGTGCGATTTTTTTTCAGTCCTCCAACAGGCTCAGCCACCAGCAGTGACTGGCTCTGATTTTCCCAGTCTCCCAGGGCCCGGCACGGGGGCCGGACGGGGCTCTCTGTGCACGTCTGTCGGATGGGTGAGTGGAGTCCTTGGATACGGTCCCAAACTCCCACAGCCCAGATGCCATGCGCGTCTCCACTCCCATGGCCCTGACCTTTAGCCCTGCGATGTCTGTGTTCACAAGGGCAGGACTATTCGAGGGCCTTCCTTTGCCACCAGAACTTCTGTGTCCCTTGAGCCTCCCCAGGTGTCTGAGCTGCATCTGGTGTCTCAGCATCCAACGAAACCTCGTGCAGGACAGTGCACGGCGGAGCAGGCTTCGGAGCCAGCTGACGGGGTTCAGGTGCCTGTGCTGACGCTCCCAATCCCTGTGGCCTTGAGCACGTGCTGAAAACCTCACCAGCCTCGTTTCCTCATCTGCAAAACGGGAACCTTCCTGTCAGTGTCCTTGCTTGCATAGATGAAGTGGGCCAGGTAAATCAAGCCCTCAGCCAGGGGCTGGGTGTGGGGGTCTCACTGGCAGCCCAGCTGAAATCACAGAGGGGCTTGGAAAAGCACCTGCTGCCCAGGCACCCTCAGATACACGGAGCCAGCATCTGCGGGGTGTGGCCGAGCCCTGGAATTTTTTGAAGTCCCCTAATGATTCTAAAGGGCAGCTGTGATGGTGCATTTCATGTGTCAGCTTGACTGGGCTGAGGGATACCCAGGTAGCTGGTGAACCATTATTTCCGGGTGTGACTGTCAGGGTGTTTCTGGCATCTGAGTCAGGGGTCTGAGGAGAGCAGATCACCCTCCCCAGTGGGCGGCCACCACTCAACCCACGGAGGGCCTGCGTGGAACACGGGGGGGCGGGGGGGGGAGGAGGAGGGCAAACTTGTTCCCTCTGCATGATCCGAGACATGAATCTTCTCCTGCATTCAGACATCGGAGCTCCTGGTTCTCAGGCTCCAGGCTGGAACTGAAGCGACACCGCCAGCTTTCCTGGTCGTCCAGGGTGCAGACAGCAGATCGTGGGACTTCTTGGCCAATTCCCATAATAAGCCCCTGTCCATCTATCTGTCTACCTCCTGTTGGTTCCGTGTCTCTGAAGAATCCTGCCTGACACAACAGCTGAGGTGAGAAACCGGCCTGGTCCCTCCCCACCCTTGCTGGGCACAGACGCTCTGGCCCTGTCCTGGAAGACCCAGCTCGTTCCCACCCCAGGGCCTTGGCACCTGCTTTTCTGCCCCTCGAGCCCCCTCCCCCACCTCTGCACCTGCAGCTGCTCCTCATCCTCCGGCCGCAGCATCAGTGTCACCTTCCAGAGGCTGTCCTGACACCGGGCTCTGCTTTCCTCTATCACAGCAGCCACCTGGTTCCTCCCTGGCAATTGTCACACCTCTAAGGATTTTTGTTTCTTTATTTGCCACATTCAGTCCTCATGGTTTTTGTTCGGGGAACCCGTCACAGCGGGGCCTGCGGGGAGGACAGAGTGTGGCTGGTTTACTCGCGCGGTGGCCCCAGGAAGCAGGAGTGGGAGCTGGAGAGAAGGGCGGGGAGCCGGTCAACAGGGCGCGACCGGGCTGGTCACCGCTGGGCACTGCTGTGGGCACCTGGCGCTCAGCCTTGCTGGGGACCCTGCGCAGGGCCATGTAGGATGAGCCTCGGGACTGGCCCTGGGAAGGGCAGGAGGTCAGGCGCTTACCCACCAACTCTCACGCCCGGGCAGTTAAGGGCTGTCCCCGGGCGTGAATGTCCTGCCCGGGGCCGAGAGCTGCAGAGTGAGCTCCTCCTCCGGACAGACGAGTCGCTCGATGCGTGGCCTTTTGCGTCTGGCTTCTCCCACTTAGCGTATGGTCTTGAGGTTCCTCCGTGCCGTAGCGTGTATCGGAATTTCACTCCTTTCTGTGGCTGCGCCGGGGGCGAGACCGCCCTTGTTCGTCCCTCATCGCTGCTGGGCGTTCGGGTTGCGCTCACCTTTCGGTGCTTGTGAGTCATACTGCTGTGAACACGCGTGTGCCAGCCTGGGCTGCATGGTGGGGACATAGCTGTGACCCGGACAGTCACTGCCTCGCAGAGGCTGGGATCTAACAACAGACAGACAGAGAGATGTTACTTCCCAGCTCTGCCACTTGCACACGGGGCACAAGTAACTTTTCAGGCCTCCACTTCCTCATCTGGAAAATGGGTCTGATGAGAGCGGCCGGGTGCACTGGCGCTCCCTGGTTCCCTGTCCCCATCTCACGCCTCAGGGGAGAGTAGAGACCCCCGCTCTCCCATTCCATGCGCATACCTGTGCCAGGCTGCCCCTGGCGCCAGCTCCTGGGCCGGCTGGGCGTGGCCTGGATGATGACAAGGAGGGAAACGGGCTGAAAGGCAGGAGCACGGCGTGACAGGGCTGTACCCAGGGGGCCCACCCGAGCAGCGCCTGGAGGCCTTCGGGCCGGCACCAGGAGCCTGGCCTCACGCGGGGGGCACGCGCCGAAGGGTTTTAGGCAAAGGAATGCCACAGCTGGACACTCCTGGCAAGAAGGTGGCCGGAGCTGCGGGTGAGTGGTCAGGAGGGGCCCCTTGCAGTGGGGACAGGTCACGACCAAAGTGGGTGGCCTGAGACATACTCAGGAGGCAAAATCGACAGGTTTGGGTGGCGGGACTGGCACCGGGGAGAGGGCAGGTGAAGGACAGCCCTCGGTCTCCGGCCAGGCTGCGGCTTGGCGCGCGTTCAGATGCGCCGTCCCTGTGCCTGGTGGTCCCCCGACCTGCCCGTCACCTCTTCCTTTGACGGGTTTAATCTTTCTCTTTCGCTCTATTGTTTCCACCTGTTGCCAAAGGACTGCACAGCTCTGGTGGTGATTTGGCGAAGTGTAGAATGGTATTTCCTGTAATCTCACCATCCGGGGACAACCCTTGTTGACGCCCTAGCAGATTTCTTTCTAGTCTTTTCTGTCTGCATTTTAGGAGTTGAAATTATGCAAAAGATGTCGTTTCATGTCCTGCTTTTGACACTCGGCCTCCCAGGCTCAGCATTGCCCCGCGTGCATTGCTGGAAACGCCATTTCTAAAGAGCGTTACGAGTTCTGTTGCAGGGCGGTGTCCCTCGGGCTGGCTACGAGCCCTCTCAGACTGTCCACATTTTATATCATCTCCACAGAAAAGATCCTGAGCATGGAAATTACCCGACTGTAGAAATATAAACCATTTTAAGGGTCTGGATACAAATTGCCAATTGCTCTCTGAAAATATCGGGCCACTGAGACTCTCGCCAGCAACGCGCGCACGTGCCCATCTCACCGCAGCCTCCCCCGCACCAGATGTTGTCAGTTTTTAAATCCTTCCCAATTTACAGCCCAGCTTAAAGCTCACCTCCTCCATGAAGCCTCCTCAGATTTCCCTTTTCCGTCCTCGACATTCCTAGGGACGGTCACCCCTCCTTCCACTGGCCCCTGGTCCATCCCAGCTGCAGGTCTGCCGTGCCCTGGGCTGGAGCCTCCTCTGAACAGGTGATATTCTCAGCCTCTACTAGACGCAGAGGAGCCTCCCCAGAAACCTATGAGGCCAGTATTATGCTCTTTTACAGAAGAGCAAACGCAGACCAGAGAGGCTGAGTGATTTTTCCCAGGTCACACAGCTGCTAAGTGGTGTTGCTGAGGCTAAGATAGCAATAACAACCCCTGCCTCATGCGCCCCTCCCACGAGCCAGGCTCAGCTAAGCAGTTGACAGGCCTGATCTCAGTTCATCCCCCAACACCCCTACCACGCGGGTACTGCCGTTAGCCCATCTCACAGACGGGGAACCCTGACCCCAGGTCACCAGCTCAGGAGCAATGGGACGTGGGCCCAGAAGCCCAAGGTCTGTAGCGCCTCGAGCAGGAGTCTGTGCGGCCAGTCCAAGGCCCTGGGCCTGGCATCCTTTGCCCCTCAGAGAGCAGGGCCGAGGCGGCAAAGGACAGGAGCCGCCACCCACGCCGCGCCCCACCCCGACCCTTGGCTCGCCCAGCGAATTCGCAGCAACTGCTTGGAGCAGACCCAGTCTCAATGTCTTGCCTCAAACCTGCTTATCTCCCACACTTACCAACTCCCTGCCAATCCGGCTGGGCGGGATCAGTCCTTTTGGGGCAGCCGCCACCAAAACACCTTGGCAAAGACTGCACCATCTGCCTTGGTCTTGGTGGCGTCTGTCATTGACAGGAGCTGACTGTGGACCCCGCCCTCGGTCCCACCCTAAGAGGCCCCACTGGGCGGGCAGAGAAGGGTTGGCTTCCCCGCGACTTCAACATTTATTCAACAAACAATGATTGAATCAGGCAAAGCCCCAGGCCACGGAGCCCACCTCACAGCGGGGGAGACAGCAACAGAGCAAAGTAAAAATAGGAAAATTCTATGGAGACCAGGTAGTGTGTGCACGAGAAGATAGAAACAGAGCCGAGGCAGGGGTTGTGCAGGCTGGTGAAGGGAAGGAAAGGGACGCAGCTTTAAACTGGGACTGCAGGGAAGGACCCTGGAGCAGAGACTGCAGGAAGCAGACGACTCTGGGGCACGAATGCGGCTCCGGGCAGAGGGAACCTGCCGTGCAAAGGCCCCGGGGCACAACCGGAGGAACCCTGAGGCTGCTATAGCTGGAGAGGAGCCAGGACGTGTGTCGGAGCAATGGTGGGGGACACGGGAGGCCTGGGAGGCCACTCAGGGGACCTGGACTGTCCTCTGAGGGGGTGGTGAGGAGAGGAGGGCCATGCCCCAGCCCAGCAGGAAGGCCCTGGCGATGGCCGGGGCCCAGTAGGCAGTCTCTGCACGCAGGCCCTGCCCAGGCTGGGATAACTGCGCCTGCACTGATGCTCCTCAGCGCAGCAGCGGCTCTCACACGTCCTCCGCACACTCCCGGAGGGCTCTGCGTTTCCCTGGGCCAGCGAGGGCAGCCCTGTTTCCCAGAGGGGCAGCTGAGGCAGGAAGGGGCATGACTTGCTCCAGCAGCAGGGGCAGGATTCGAACCCAGGTCCTCTTCCCACACTGCAGCCACAGAGGGCTCATGAGGGGAGCAGCCTATGAGGTTTGGGGACAGTGTCGTCCACAGAGCACGGCCCCCTGCACCCAGTGCCCAGGGACCTTCCAAAAGGTCCTTCCTCCGGTCACAGGAGAGAAAGCTGTTCTCTTTCTTCCCTCCTCTGCAGTCCTTCGGGTGAAGGCAAAGAAGTCTCCACTGGGTGCCACTCTGAGTTTATTGGCCACCGAAACATTTGCTAATCTCTCCTCTGTAAACAAGAGTCTCTAATCTTTAACCTGCCACCTCTGGAGCTGTAACTGACTGTTTTGTTTTATTGTCTTTGTATTTGTTTGGTTACCTGCTATTTATAGCAAGTCAGACCCGTGTTCTGCTGGTGGCAGTATTGTGAAATGTCCCTTCAGATTGCAATGAGCTTTTTGTAAAGTGTTGGGTTTAAAATAAGTTAGTCACATAACAGGGCTCAGTTGAATCCCAGCAGTGGTACGTGAAAGACTTGAGTTCCAGGAATAGGTGGCCTACGAGCTAGACCCAGTCCCTTAGCCTGGCAGTCCGATGGCGTGACGACTCGTTTACTCCTCCAGGTTTCTCCACTGTCTTACCCGCCAAACTCTCATCTCTGCCTCGACGTTTGCCATTGCATGCTTCTGGGCCTTGGCATATGCTATTCCTTGTGCCTGGTGAACTCCTATGTATCCTTCAAAGCCCTGCTCAAGCATGAGCTCCTAGGGGCAGCAGGTTGAGGCTTCTGCGGGTTGTTGGGAGCACCTCAGCTGCGCCTTGTAGTCCTTCGTACATGGTTTTTGGCAGTAATCACCCTCAAAAAGTTTTCCTATTTTTAATTTTCTTTGTTGCCCAGCAACCACGTGCACGTCTCTGTCCACAAACCCCCATGCCACACACCAGGCACTGAGCCCAGCACTAGGGCAGGAATCATAGCCATCCTGCTTTCCTGCCAGCGATTGGTCCAGGCAGTGGGCATGTGACCTTATTCTGGCCAATGAGATATAAGGAGAAGGAGAATGGGGGAGGGTGGAAGGAAGAGCTTCCTGAAAAGATTTTCCTCCCTGACAAAGTAGAGACCCTGGAGGAGAAAGATCTCTCCCCTGTGCCTGTTCTCCTAAGGATGTGATGTACGGTGCTGAGGCAGCTATGTTAGGACCATGAGGCAAAGAAGCCACAGGATCAGGGCTGTCTAATGCCAAAGCAAATTCAAGGTGCAGGTGGAGGCCAGAGGCTTAGAGAATCAGGAGCCCGGGAGTCAGGCTAGGAGAGGGGCAGTGGGTAGGCAGCCCCTGGACCAAGAGATGGGCAGAACCTACGGCCTCAAGCACAGAGGGCACAATGTGTTGCCCCTCCCCCATCACCGTCCCCTCCCTTCTGACTCCTTCCCTTCCTCTTCTCTCTCCTCCTTTCACTCACACTTGCGTTCACGCACTCACACTTTCAACAAGCACTCGGTGTGCACCTACTATGTGCAAGCCCCTTTGAAAGACCAAGAGGAGTAGCAGTAATAAACAACAACCAACATTAATCGAGCACTGTGGTGGGTTTAAAATTCTTTGACATTCCTGCCAGGCGCGGTGGCTCATGCCTGTAATCCTGGCACTCTGGGAGGCCGAGGCAGGAGGATTGCTAGAGCTCAGGTGTTTGAGACCAGCCTGAACATAGCGAGACCCCGTCTGTACCATAAATAGAAAATATTAGCTGAGTGTAGTGGCACATGCCTGCAGTCCCAGCTACTTGGGAGGCTGAGGCAGGAGGATTGCTTGAGCCCAGGAGTTGGAGGCTGCTGTGAGCTATGAGGATGCCACAGCACTCGCCCGGGCAACAGAGACTGTCTCAAAAAAAAAAATTAAATAAATAAAATAAATCCTTTGACATTCCTGCTGTCCAAAGGTGGAGGCTAATTCTCCTCCCCTTAGAGTGGACTGCACTTAGCAACGCACCTCTAATGAATAGCAGTGGCGGTGACGACGTGCAACACCCAAGGTTAGGATATCAAAGGTACTGCCCCCCTCTGTGCGCGCGCTCTCAAGTCACTTGCCGTCATGAGGACACTCAAGGGGCCTGTAGAAAGGCCCCCTTGGCCTGCGGCCAAGAGCCACGTCAGGGTGCCACCTTGGAAGCCCACCTTCCGCCCCTGTCAAACGTTTGGATGACTGCAGCCCCTGCCAACAGCTCGCCCATAATCTCATGGGAGATCCTGAGCCACAGCCACCCAGAGAAGCCACCCCCTGACTCTAACCCTCAGCAACAGGGCAAAATAATGAGTGTTTGTTGTTTTAAGCCGCTAAATTTGGGGATCATTTGTCACACAGCAGTAGATAAGTACTCCGAGTACAAGGCACTGTTCTACTAAGTGCTTTAAGTGTATTAACTGATTTAATCCTCCCAAAAAGGTTATGTTTTTACAGATGAAGAAAACGAGGCACAGAGAGGTTCATTAACTTGCCCGAGGTCACACAGCGAGTAAGCAGCAACCCTGGAGGAATGTTGAGTCCAGAAAGGAGATCAGACCTGCAGGTAACTTTAATACGAGGTGGGGAGTGAGAGGAAGTGTCCGTTCCAATGTGAAAGCAGGGAGAGAGTGCAGCTCTGTGTCGGCCCGGCAGGGAGGGTGGTGTGGGGTGTGGAAGCCCAGAGAGGACGGAGGGGGTGCAGCTACTTCTTGGTGGGACTGCCGGGTGGCCTGGAGGGAGACATGCCGTGGCACACATGCAGGCTGAGGGTGGGCCTGAGACTGCACCCACCTGGCACCGCGTTCTGTGAGGGACATGCAGAAGAATCCAGAAGTCCCCGTGTGTCCAGACATATGGGTCAGGACGGCTCAGGGTATGCTGCAGTGACAGTGGCTTAGCACAGCCAGGTGTAGCTCTGGACCTGCCACATGTGCAGCACAGGAGACAGGGGCTCCACCCACCCGAGTCACTTAGGTTCCTAGGCCGACGGAGCCGCCACGCTCTTATGATGCTGCCACCACTGCGCGAGGCTCAGGGGCCTCCACAGCTGGGAAAGAGCTCAGAGGAGCCCCCGGCTCTGCAGTGACAGCCTGGAGGAGACAGTCGCTTGTGCTGGCATTTCACTTGGCAAAGCAAGGCCCGGAACATACCGCTCTGCAGGGGGGTACGCGCGCAGGAGGTCAGGAGAGCCGGACATCCCAGGGGGCCCCAGCAATGTCCCCTACAACCTGTGAGGCTGCCCTGAACACATGCCACAGGGGGACCAGCCACAGCCGGCCAGATCCAGCCCAGGACACCCAAAGCTGGGCAGTGCCCAGGGCACAACCAGAGGCTCAAAAGACCTCAGAGTCTGTCTCCCACCAGGATGTCACCCCTGGGAAAAGGGAGGGGGTGGAGAGACGCCAAAACACGGGAGTCCTGAATCCAAAGAGCTGACGTGAAAGAGGCTACATGGAAAGTGTGAGGTGTTTAAGTAACGAGAGGAGGTCCCCTGCCCACCTGGAGAGAGTGTCCTGCATCACGCTGCCCTCGCGACCCTCGGCGGAGGCTCTGCCATCTCCCACCTCACAGAGGAGGGAGCCGAGGCCCAGGGGGGTTGGCATAGAAGACCCCCAGCACCTCCATCCGTCACTCCCACCGTGCCCCATGGAGTGGGTGCTGTCATCTCATCAGCCCATTGTACAGATGGGGAAACTGAGGGCCAGAGACAGAAGGCGACCTGCCTAAGGTCCCAGAGCTGCTCAGGGCAGAGTGGGGACCAGGACTCAGTCCCTCAGACCTCACAGCCCAGGCTCTTGCCCGCGACCCTACGTCCTCGCTGGCAAAAACCACGAAGCTCAGTGCTGCCGCCCGCACAGCCCTGGCACGCAGAGGGCTCCCCCAGAGTCACCTCTGGGCTCAAGCACTGCCAAGGGCACAGGGTCCTTTGCCCTGCCTGGGGCTGGGCCGTGATAGGCAGGGCCTTGCCCGCTTCTGCAAAGGAAACCTCCAGGCAGCTTGTTCCTAGAAAAAGGGTCACACCCATTGGTGACTTGCCAGGCACACGTGCCCGTGGCCAGATGGGTCCCACCACGTGTCGGCTTCTAGGGGAACGGGGCGGAGTGGGCAAGCAGCCTCGGGCAGCGGCTGCTGGGAGTCCGGGCCCCTGTGGCTGCAGCACCAGGCTTGGGGACTGGCACCCAGCAGGGTGGAGGAAGCAGGAGGCCTGGACTCCGGGGTCTCTTTTCTCCCTGCCACCCCCCCGCCCCCCACCAGACAGGGCTCCTCCTGCCCCTCCTGGGCAACACCACCCGGCTACACCACGGACACAGCAATCCCTCCTTCCTGGACTTGTGCAAATTAAGCGAAGTCACATGTGGAGCCTCAGGGCGGTCCCAGGGAGCCCGGATTCTATCCTGAGGCAGCGGGAAGCCCTGGGAAGGTTTATAGGGGGCTAACAGAAACAAAGGAACTAACTAAATAATATATATATAATATCTACATAGAGACAGATACAGATGATATATCAAATCTGTTTCTATAGATAGATAGATACACAGATAAGCTCAAAAGATAGAAGAGCCAACCTCGGGGGTCAGTAACGGAAATGCCACCTGAGGCAGGAGGGTGGGCTGGGGAGGGAATCAGACCGGACATAACCTCAGGTCACGACTTTCCACCCACCCGGGGCAGGGGACGTGGCCTTGGGCCACAACAGGGAGGGGGGCAGGAATGCAGACCCCAGCATGAAGGTAGGACCCCAAAGGGCTGTCCCCCCCCCCCCCGCAAAAGGGGACTTCGCTCTGCCCCCAGCGGGGCTACCGCCCCAGACTGGCCGGGAACAAGCGGAAGAAACTGGACGTCCACGCCTGGGAGCGTGTGTGCGGGGCGCGGCGGGGGCCAGGACCTGGGTTTATTCCACCCTGGCTGCGGCACTCTCACGCCAAGACTTCAGTGTGAGCCTGGTCCCCGGCTGGTGGAACCCCGGGAGCGTCACCCAGAACAACCTCAACACGGGCCTGTCGGGAAACTTCTCACCCCGCGGTGCGGCAGGCCTGGATTCCAATCCTGCCTCCATACAGAGGTGCTGAGTTTCCCGTGCCTCAGTTTCCCCCTCTGTCTCATGGGGGTAATAATCTCTCTTCCTCCTGGGCACTGAGAGGATTGAACTGGAAAACCAGGCAGGGCAGCTGGCCCAGAGGACAGGCCCGGCGAATGTCACCGAGCTCATTACGAATGAATGAAGGGCTGGACCGCCGGTGAGTCACCCGGACAAGCCACGAGGATCGATCTGACGCGGTGAGTGGACCAGGGAGGGGAGTGAGTCCATGAATGGAGGCTCAGCCCCGGCCTCCAGCGCCACAGCGGGGCCCGGCCCGGGAAGCCGCAGCCAGCTCAGGAAAAGGCCAGAGGTCGGGTGACGGTTGGCCGCGCCGCACACAGCCTGCACCTGTGGCACCCTGCTTAATCACGCCCCTGTGTCATGCCAAGGGGCCTGGCAGGAGTCCCCTGAGTCACCTTTCCTGCAGGCTGGCCTTCAGGCCCTGCAACTCGTGGTTCCTCCCCGGGCCTGGCAGGCAATGAATCGGCTTTTCAGAGGGAAATGAGAATTAAACACTCAGCAAGGAGCGTCCAGCCGGGCAGGCCGGGGGCAGGGCCGGGGGAGGGTCCCCTGGCTCCTGTGGGGTTTCAAAGGGCCCCTTGCCCGTGGCTGCCAGGCCTGGCGAGCCCTGGGGTGGGGTGGGGGCGGCTCTGCCCCCCGCAGGGAGTAACAGTCACGACCACGAAACACTTGCCCTGCCAGGGGCTGCTCACTCATGTCTTCTTCCATCCTCGTCTCTCCCCCGGCGGCGGCCATCTGCGGGAACCCCGGATCAGCTGGTCGTCTGCCCGAACTTGACCTGCAGAAATGACAATCCCATGGTCGCTCGGTCTAACAGTCTCATTGCCGGAATCTGGCAGAACAGGGAGGCTCAGAGCAGCCGAGCAGCGGGGAGACGGCCTGGGGGAGCCTGGGGGTCCCACAGGAGGGGGCTGGTCTGGGCGCAGCTGGGCAGTGCCTGCGCCCGAGGCAGGGCGGCGGGGCAGGCACATGGCCTCAGGGCTGCCGCCTGGCGATCCCCACCGGGGAATTCGGTGCTGGGGATTTTGAGCGGTTGGAAGGGGGGGTGGGGCTTTCTCGCCCTCCTGCTGGGGTCCTGGGGGAGGATGAGGCGGCTGTGGTTCCATCCATCTGTCCATCCATCAGGGGAGTCCCTCTGTCCCCAGTGGTGACCCTCCCGGAGGCAGTCTGCAGAGCCTCCCGGGGAGCTCATTTAAGAGCGAGCGGGCGAAGCTGACCCGCAGGAAGGGGTGGGTGATGGCGGTATTTCAGGCAGACGTGGGTACGGTCTTTCCCCAGGGGGTGTCTTTCTAGAATGTTGTGACTCCCGGGGCAGAGGCACCCATGGAATGGGCCTGGGTGACCAGCCCCGGATGGTTCTGGGAATTTGGAGGCCAGCCTGGAAGGGACTCGGATGCTTTCTGTGGAAGGGGGCAGGGCGGGGCCGGGATGAGGAGACACGCCGTGGCCACACGGAACCTGCCTCCACAGGCAGCTCATGGCCAACTTGCATGAGCCCTTCAGTCCCCAGACTGTGACCTGAGGGCCTGGCTCAGGTAGCAGGAGCAGCACCACCCGTTACCCCATGGATGGCATCTCCTATTTGTCTGCGCTGTACTTGATTAAGGGCTTCACATACAAGGTCTCAAGGGAGTCCCACCTCAAGACGTAAGCAAGGGCTGCCCTATTCCCCACTTTTCGGGAAGCCAAGAAAAAACAGAGAGGTTGAGTAACTTGCCCAGAGTCACACAGCTCTAAGAAGTGGAGTCAGAATCAGAACTCTGGGCCCTTATTCTTTCGGCTGCACACACCTCAGCTTCCTCAAGAAATGTTTGCTGCAATGACACACCGGGTTAAATTCATCACGGCCCACTCACACCGTGGGCCGTCCCCTCCCCCAGCCACTGAAGCTGGAATTTGGGGTATTGCTTCCTCTGGGAAAATGCCCCTGGTGGATCCTTAAAGGAAAAAGGGAGTTGTAAGAATCTGAAAGCCTCAACCTCATTTTTGTTCATTTAAAAATTATTTGTGTGTAGAAAAGTGACCAGAAGACAGTTGCATATTACAGTTCTGGCAATGGTGACCCTGAGGAGGAAGAGCAGGGTCCCCCGGGAAGGACAAGGTCCAGCCCACCAGGCTTGGGACCACCAAGCTGTCCTGCCCCATCTCTGAGGGTGGTTTGCATGTCCAGGGACAGGGGCTGTCCCCATCGATGGGGGTCTACAGACCCGGAGCGACGGGGAGAATGGCAGCGCCCCGGCTGGGGGACTCACAGACTCTGAGAGGTGGGACGGGGGTCCGTGGGGGAGGCGGTGGGTGCCACGTCGAGGGCGTGGCATATCCCTCCCCTGCTGCAGAGAAACGTTTGCTCGCCCTGCTTTGCCCCAGCTGACTGCTGTGCCTGGGATGCGTCCCTTGCCATACTGTTGCCAAATCTGTCCCTGATACCAGCTCAGACACCCCCTCCTCCAGGAAGCCTCCCAGATGTCCGGGCCAGGCCTGTGCTTTCCTCAGCCCTTCTCTGCATCCCTCTTTGGGGCTCAGTGCTTCCGGCCTCCTCCCCTCCTCTGACCTCTCTGAGGGGTTTATTTTACAGCCACGTGGGGCTTATTCTGTAACCCCAGCCCCTCCCACGGGAGCTGCCACGGAGCTAAGCTTGCGGTTAAGCTCACGGTCACCTCCCGTACACCTTTCCTCCTACTGGGCCC